>MU747054.1:16641-37352 GCA_026770625.1 Nicotiana glauca | reverse complement strand
CTGTGAGGCGTCATGATTTTCGGATGGTGCTTGAGTTTTGTAGCTTATAACGCTATATGTAGATATTGTTATGCACTCGGTATTTCGTTATAATGAGCAAATTTGGCTCGATGTGTATCTCCCTATATGAGATATTTGTGTGGATCGGGTGGCACGCCGCCACGTGTATGTTATCAGGATCGGGTTGCACGCCGCAACAGTGTGATGTTGAGAATAGTTTTCCATATGTTACTTGGTATGTCTTGCTTCACCATGGGGTGATGGATTGCTTGGTTTCAGACATCAATCTGTGTGTGGTTGTCTATTTTGAGCATAGCAACTTGAGGTGCTTCATGTATAACGGTGTTGGGATAAGATCGCGCATTGTAGCGAAGCTACGTGGAGATTAGACCCTTCGGGGTAGATACAGGTACACTATTTCTATGATGTGGGATGGGGTCCCAGCCTTGGGTTGTGATGGTACCGAGGAGTTTGAGTTACAGCTCTTTTGTTTGAGTCATTTGTCATGATTTGAGTATGTTCAGACCGCCCATCATTGGTGCGTGGATTATGCAAGTTGTGGCTTAGGCCTGTGATGAGTTGTCATATCACCCGAGTGGTGCGTTGAATTCAAGGTGATCGTTGGAGTCATTAATGGAAGCGAACAGATTTGATTACAGCTTGTTGGAAGAATAATATTGAGGTTCGAGTTTATTTTGAATATTGACGTGAGGTTCTAATTTTGAGTATGATTTCGAAAATCTGCTGTGGTATTAGTCAAAAAGGGAGTGGTTTCATGAATGGTTGATCTGAGAAATGGCTACGGTTTGTTATGTGTTTCATTGTCATTGATAGGATATGAAGTGTTGGAATGGGGCTTTAGCTATTGATAGGTTTGTATCGGTATATGGTTGTTGTGGATAGTTGCTGTGAATAGAAGTTATCGTTTCAGGTGCTGGATTATGTCGTATATCATGTGATTTCATTTGAGGATGCGAGTATGGGTTATTACAGCTGGTTCAGGACTATTCAAAGTATAGGTGCGAGGTTTGATCGTATTGATGGTTTCATAAGTGAAAAAGTAGTTCTGTGAATTATAGGCTAGACTGGATTGGGTAATTTCAGCCATGTCGTGTTGTCGTGCCCATAAGAGATAGGGTGATGAGGGATCACCCCGGGTATATGCTTGGTAAGGTCATTCAGCTATTGGTTGGCTTTTAGTACAACTCTGGGTACGATTGTTTAAGTTGGGGAGGATGTGACGACCCTACCCATCATCTCATGTGTTTCCGCCCCATTTCCCCCATATTATGTTGTTCTATGTTTCAATATCAGTATTTGAGTTGATCGGATAGAATTGAATTGGTTTTAGTTGGAAATGAGGCACATAGTCTCTTAGAAGGAAGCTTGTTTTGGAAAAGTCAACCGAAAGTTGACTATATAGTTAGAAGGCTCGCATGTAAATTTCGGTGGTTTGGTTAGCTTCGGGGGATGATTTGTGACTTAGGAGCGCGATCGGAATTGAATTTGGAGATCCGGTGTAGAGTTAGGCTTGAATTGGCGAAGTTTGAGTTTTGGCGAATTCCGGTTGATAGGTGATATTTTGAACCGAGGGTCGAAATGGAATTCTGAGAGTTGTTATAGCTTCGTTGGGTGATTTTGGATATGTGTGCAAATTTTCGGGTCATTCGGACATTGTTTGGTCGGGTTTTTGATCGAAAGTGCATTTCGGAAGTTCTTGAAGAACTTAGGCTTTGATTTGGTGAAATTTGATGATTTTGATGTTAGCGATGGTGATTTGATGATTCGAGCAAGTTTGAATAAAGTAATAGATCATATCTGTGCTTTTGATTGAGGTCCCGGGGGCCTCGGGGTGATTTCGGGTGGTTAAACGGATGATTAGGAGTTTGTTGCAGGTTTGAAGTTTTGCTGGTTCTATCATTTTCGCATCTGCGGAAAAAAGACCGCATAAGCGGTTCCGCAGATGCGGCGTAATGATCGCAGAAGCGGGCCTTGAAGGCCTGGGCAATTTCCGTAGAAACGGAGTGGTTTCCGCAAAAGCGGGAATCGCAGATGCGATTTTGGACCGCAGAAGCGGTCTGGGCATTTTTGGGATAAACCACAGAAGCGTTTGGGGAACCGCAAAAGCGGTGACCGCAGAAGCGGTAGTTGAAGCGCAGAAGCGAAAAGGGTCTGGGCAGAACAATATTAAGTCCCCTTCACGAATTTTGAAGGAGAAAACATTTGGAGCTTCGGACTTCGGCGATTTTTGGACGATTTTGAAGAGGGTTTCGAGAGTTTTCATCAGGTATGGATTCTTGGTCTTAGATTATGTTATTATGGTGTAAAAACATGGATTAACACTGAAAATCCAAGGGAATTAAGGTTAAAAATGGAGGTTAGGGCTTGAAAATTTAAAGAGTATAAACTAGTAATTTGAGGGGTCAAATGGACTCCGATTTTTGTGAATTTGGTATATATGAACTCGTGGCGAGATAAGGAAGCTGGTGATGTTAATTTTATAATTTTTCGAGACGTGGGCCCGGGGCTCGGGTTTTGCAAATTTCGAGATTCTTGATATTTTTCGATTGTTTTTGAGTGGGTGGTGTTCCCTTAGCATATTGTAATGTATTCGCTCTGATTTTTGTTAGATTCGACACACGTGGAGGCCAAGTTGATGGGCAAGGGCGTCGCGAGCGAGGAATTTCATCGGTTCGAGGTGAGTAATGATTTTAAATGATGTCCTGAGGGTTTGAAACCCCGGAATTGCACAACATACTGCTATGTTGAGAAAAGACACGTGCTGTATGACGAGCGCAGAGTCATTTACTATTGGGGATTGTGACTTGGTCCATCCCGGTTGATATTTTACCGCGTATTTGATAAAGACTTGATGTTTTTTCACTATGATTTGGGCTTATTGCCATACTTGGGCTTCGTGCCGACTATTTTAAATCCTTTGTAAACTTTCATCATTATTTTTTCTCACTAATTGAAATATTACTTGAACTCAGTCCAACTGAATTATACTGTTTCATGAACTCAGCTACATTTATACTCCACTTGAGATTTAAATGATATTTTTAATGTTGTTTGAGCTGAGCACCATTGTTTTACTGATGCCCAAGGGGCTTCTGATTATTTTCTGGACTGATTGAGGCCGAGGGCCATATGTGAGGATATGTCGAGTGAGGTGAGGAGGCTTTCAGGCCTCGAGTGATGTGAGGAGGCTTTCGGGCCTCGAGTGATGTGAGGAGGCTTTCAGGCCTCGAGTGATTGGTGCGGAGGCTTTCAGGCTTCGAGTGTATTATGAGCAGGCTTTCAGGCCTCGCATTGATATTGTTCAGGCTTTCAGGCCTTATTGATAGTGCTTGGGCTGTAGGAGCCCCTCCGGAGTCTGTACACACCCCCAATGAGCGCAAGGTACCCAGGTGAGTTGGGAGTGGGCCCGAGAGGCTGATGTTGTGTTTTGTGAGTTGGGAGTGAGCCCGAGAGGCTGATGTTGTGTGTTGGTGAGTTGGGAGTGAGCCTGTGCGGCTGATACTGTATTGAAAATTTGATATTGAGCCCGAGGGGCATGTTTCTGATTATTCCTTACTTGTTGAAATTAAGTGTCTTTATTGTTTTTAAAAGAGAATCATCTGTTACTTCACAGTTTTATTGCGTAACTGATTTTACTGCTTGAGATAGCGTTATTTGTGACTTTATGAGATTTCATGCTTTCGGTGATTATTTATTTTTATTACTCACTAAGTTAGAGTACTCACTTTACTCCCTGCACCTCGTGTGCAGATGCAGGTAATTATTTACCCGGTAGCGGGTTTGAGCTGATTGAAGGTATTGCTATTGTAGCTGAGCAAGGTGACCGCCAGCGTTCGCGGCACCGAACTTATCTTTTGGATTCCAGATTTCCTTTTATATGTACTTGGCCCTATACTTGTGTTTCTACTTCTTAGATGCTCGTGGCTTGTGACACCCCGGTCGGGCTGTGTGGGATTGTATATATTGTTAACAAATGTCATTTAGGCATATTTGGCTATTCATTATGTTAATTATTTTGATAAGAGGTTAATTGGGTTACTTGGCTGGCCTTGTCTTCACGAGAGGTGTCATCACGACCGGGTTGGAAATTGGGTCGTGAGAAAATATTACTGTGAATTTATTTAGGCTTATGCAAGTAATGCAGTGTAAGCACTCAAATGTGTAGCTTTTGCACACTGTCTTCCTCCACAAAGAAATGATGAATGGTAAAGGTAATGTTTATTTTATAACACTGTACAATGCAAGTTGCTATTTGTTCTATTTTTTTCTTTTTTGGGTTTTAATCATTTTGTATCTTGTATTTACTTATTTGAATAATTTATAGACTATGGTAGGGAACACTAAGGGAAAACATTAGTTCTCGTAAGCTATAATCACTCTCTAAATTACAATACTGCTGCTTCAAATTATAGCCCTTATATGCCCTTCCACTTTTCATGGTCAGCAACTAAACTCTTCATCAAGCTACACGATTGAATTGTTTGACAATTTATTCCAACTCATGAAAATCATCAGATATTTATTTTTTATTAAAACGAAAAAAAAAAATCAAGGGTTTGAAACTCAAATTGGCTTATACATGAGAAGGTTTCACTGGATTGTAGCAAATACTATCAAGTTAAATTCATGGCTAGACCTTTGACATGATTTTATCTTAGAATTGTATGATACCTGCAACTTCTAGCCTGTTAGTGGACCTTTGGGTATACTTGGTAATGGCTCATCTTATGTACGAAGATCATGGTAAGAGGAACATAGCTTTGTATTTTCATATTGATGTATTCCTGCAAGTAACATAAAGCAGAGAGGGAGGAGATAGCATACCCACCCAGCTTCTAGGATTTGGTGGGCTTTTATGCTACAATGGTGGATAGTTGGGTAAAGTATCGAAAGTTTCCTCTACTATAACATGACTTGGTCATAAAACATGTACAGAGAACAAATGTTCATATTTGCCAAACACTGGGGAAAGATGCTGAATATATTTAATAGACAGATGAGCTGCAAAGGCACTCACTATCAGATGGAATAATAACTTATCACTGTCAGATGGAATGATAAATTATCATAAATTAATTTCATCATTCATGACATGTTCATGCTGCAAAATAATTTTACTAAAATGCACTTGTTTTGATATGAGGGTTACCTTAAAAATATCAGAATCAAAATATTCAACCAAGAACTTCCATTCAGCTTCATTAACATCGGTTGGCATGTTCTGCAAGTGTTCCTCCTTTGTAGCATATTTCTTGAAATGATCATGGAGCCTACTACGACGATATCTATACAAATTATTAGTTGTTTTAAGGATAGTGTCCCGATTGTATTGTGTGTCTGGAAGTTGGAAGGTATCCTGAATTCAAAACAAACTTAAGTGAACTTACTAATAGAATTTCGATTGTCTTCCAATGGACCAAGGGATGTTTCAGAGTCAACCGCTCAAAATTTGGTTTATCAATATACTTTACATCATTGTTCTTGTGTATTATTCAATTACCAGTCCGAAAAGTGTGGTCACCCATACTATTTTCACATGAGTACTTAAGTACAAAAGACTAGGAGAATTGAGAGTTCCAGACAAGTCCAGAAAGTTGGTTGTTGGCAAACATGATACATGCTCATGAATTTAACTAAACGAACAAAGATAATAAGGTTGTAGAAAAGCCATGTCCTATAGGTTGTAGGAGAAGGGAACAAACCAAAAAGAGAAGCACTCTGTTCAGGTGCATCATCAACAGAACAATGGAATTAGATGCATTTGGCTTTTATTCTTGCAAGTACAATTATCAAAATTACACACACTGAAATATTCCAGATGTCTCTTTGTACTAAAAAGAGCAAAGATGATACATAGGAAAAAAGAAAAAAAAAGTGAATAAAAGGATAACAAAATTGAAAAAAAGAAAAGAACTATCTTTGACATTATGAGACACAAATTCCAAATCGATGCCTAAAATATTCCAATATCTAATAGTCTTGACCACAAGAGCAAGATTCTATATATCATCTTTTGGTCTTTTCCTTTGATATAATCCTTAGATATTCAAAATTCATTGATCCAATTAGTTCAGACTCTATACTGTTTAGGGTTCACTAAAGAAGAAAATGTTTCTTCCCTACGAGAAGTTTCTTTTTATTTCAAAGTTCGAACGCAAGACCTCTGATTATGAGTGAATTCATCCATCCAATCATACTCCTCGGTGATAATAATTTGTTTTGAGTTTGTTCTTTTTCTTTTCAAAGGAAATACAAAATGCTAACTCATCAAAGATTGAGTTAATTGGAAGAAAAGTTGCTTAAAGAAATGGTGATGCTTTTGGGTACTGTAATTTAGTATCTTGGAAAAGAAAAGCAAAGGGTCTAAGTTAATATTCCTGTGTAAGTTTAATAACTTTGGACTCATTTTCAAAGGTAAGCAATACCAAATCCCACAAACAAGAATCATTTTTCTCTTTTCTCTGTGCCCATTTTATGTTAGTTTTAACTTAGTCCAGTGGGAAAAAAAATCTTTTAGTAAAAATATTTATCAGGATTACGAAGAATAAGACCAAGGAATTTGTTCCTTTGTTACACCAATTAAATAGAAACAGATGTTATTCTTTTTTTGTATATCCCAATTGCTCTGTCATATCATCCGTAGTTGAAGAGTAAACATGAGAGACGTGAAATTTTTGGAAGACGACTTTTAAGAGTGACAAATTCAGAATTTACATGCTGCAGCTCTAAAATGCAATTGGGTAAAGCAATTAAAGATTGAATTCTTACCTGTTCTTCTTCGGTCAGCCGCAAAACGAAGCAACAAAGAGGACGCAGCAGCAGGGAAGGGGATGCAGCAGTAGGGAAGAGACGCAGCACGCAACAACAGGGAAGAGGATGCAGCAGCAGAGGAGGAGCTCTTTCAAGTAGAATTGATAACAAAAACCCTAGCTAGAATGGTTATTAGGGATGTGCTAAAAAAACGGGGAAAAGTAATTAAAAGGGAAAAATATTTGCCGCTCAATTTTGGGAAAATCAAAAGTTTTAGGCCATCGTATGTCAAAATAATTTTATTGCCAACAAAAATCCTTTATTGTTGCCAATTTTGTTTATAATTTCACTTTATTATGTTAAATGTTTTATTTTTTGCAACAACTAAAATTAGTTGTTGCCATTTATTAAAATTTGGCAACAATACAATAGTTGTTGCTAGAACGTTGTTGTCATTCTTAAAATTTTAAAGTTTATTATCGAAACCATAGAATATGGCAAAAAAATTAACATATTTGGCAATAAGAAAATTTTGTTGCCAAAAAATTTATGCTATAGCAACAATTTTATCGAGTTGTTATCATTTATTTGGCAATAAGAAAATTTAATTGTTGTTAAAACGTTGTTGCAAATTTCATACTTTCTTGTAGTGCTTGTTCGTGCTTTTGGTTGGGGTCCCGGGGGCCTCGAGGTGATTTCAGATGGTTGACGGGAAGTTGGAGTTGGAAATTTGCAACTGAAGTTGCTGAAATTCTGTCATAACCGCACCTGCGGTTTGGGGCGCATGTGCGGGCTCATAGAAGCACAATTAGGGTCACAGATGCAGAAATGGGCAATAAGCGCTAGAATCGCAGATGCGAAAGATTGAGCGCACCTGCGATAAGGTAGGTGCGGCAGTTTGATCGTAGGTGCAGTTTGGGGTGCTTAAATGATTTGTGCAGATGCGCACCTGGGACCGCAGGTGCGAGATTTCAATCGCAAAAGCGATTTAGTTGGGGCAAAACATATATATTTGGCCCTTCGCGATTTTGAGTGGTTTTTCACCATATTTCATTTGGGAGAGCTTTGGAGAGCAAATTGAAGAGAGAATTCAAGAGGGCTCTGTGGAGGTAAGGTTTTTGGAACCTAAAATTATTTCTATGATGAATTTTAACATTGTAAGCTCGAAATCTATGCAAAATCAGTAGCAAAATTGGGGGTTTAGGGCTTGGGAATTGGAGACCTAAATTTAGGAATTTGAGGGGTTATTTGTGGTTGGATTTTGGTATATTTGGTATGTATGAACTCGTGAAAGTGTAAGGATTCTAGTTTTTTGAAATTTATCGGAATCCGAGATATGGACCCGAGGGTCGGGTTTGGTCAATTTCAGGATTTTGATGTAAATTGGTTATTTTCGAGTGGCCTTTGTTCCTTTAGCATATTTTTGATGGTATGAATCTGTTTTGGTTAGATTTGGAGCATTTGGTGGCTGATTCGAGAGGCAAGGGCATTGTGAGCTAGAATTTGGACCAGATTGAGGTAAGTAATGACTGTAAATATTGTCTTGAGGGTATGAAATCTCGAATTTCACTTTGTTGTGCTACTTTGAGGTGACGCACACGCTACATAACGAGCGTGGGGCCGTGCACCGTTAGGGATGTGACTTAGTTCGTCCCGTATGACTGTTAAGTCACGTATTTGATTGAAAAACGGTTTGATACCATTGTGTTTTGGAAAGTACTATCATATTTTGGGCTGAATGCCATATTTGGGCCTCGTGCCAACTGTTTTGGACCCCTAGAGGATTTTTTACTACTATTCCTCACTATTTTGACTTTATATTTGTACTCAGTCATGTTGTATTATACTGCTTTTATATCTCAGCCATATTTGTTCTATGTTGATATTTTAAATGATATTTTAGGATGAGCATCATATTTTTTTGTTGCCTGAGTGACTTGAGGTATTTCTGACTGAGTGAGGCCGAGGGCCTGTATTATGAGGATATTATGGTATCGGGTTGCACCCGCAATAGTGTTGTACCGGTTTGTGATTGTGAGGCCAAGGGCTTGATTTGCTATGCCACGAGGTGGCTTGTTATGAGGCCGAAGGCTTGTTTGATTATGCCACGAGATGGCTTGTTATAACGCTTTGGTTGCAGGAGCCCCTCCAGGAGTCTGTACACCCCAGTGAGTGTGGGACCCAGTGTGAGTTGTGATATTGCCCAAGGGGCTGATACGAGTGATTGTGAGATAGCCCGAAGGGCTGGTTCCATTGGTATTTTTCCCGAGGGGCTATTTACATTTCTATTCTTTTATCACTGATTCCATCACTCGCTTGAACTATTGATAATTATTTTAAAAAGTATTTACTAAATTGAGATGTTTTAACAATTGTTATTGTTTTACTGCATCGTTTTAGACTTATACGATTATGTTGTAGTATTATGATGTGGTTTACGTATTTTCTTACTGCTCAACTATCTTTAATTTTATTACTTATTGAGTTGGCGTACTCACATTATTCCCTGCACCCTGTGTGCAGATTCAGGAGTCTTGGTTCATGCTAGCGAGTGTTGATTTGTCATCCAGCAAGCTTTCGAAGTTGATTAGGTAGCTGTTTGGCGTCTGCAGCCTAGTGCTTCTCCTTCCTATCTTTATTCCACTTGGTATTAGCTATTTCAGACTATGTTGTCTTTTCATATTTCTAAACAAGTTGTAGTTGCTCATGACTGGTGACACCCCCATGTTGGGCTGTGTTTTGTTTCCGCACTATTCTATTCTACCTTACATTTTGGGATTTTTAGCTTATTAATGAATTTAAATGACTTATTATAATTGTTTTGGTTGGTTTAGGGTTTGTGTCGGTTGTCCTAGTTTCACAATAGGCGCTATCACGATCAGGTACATTTTAGGGTCGTGACAAGTTAGTATCAGAGCGTAGGTTACTTAGGTCTCACGAGTCATGAGAAGGTTTAATAGAGTCTCGCGGATCGATACGGAGACATCTGTACTCATCTTCGAAAGGCTGCAGAACCTTTTAGGAAAGACTTCTTGTTCTTGAATTCATGTTGTGTGAATCTGTTGATACTAGTACTAAACTTTTGTTATTCTATTCTCTCACAGATGGTGAGGACACGTACGACCAGTCAGGATGGACGACAACCAGTACCACCAGTTGTGGCCACCAGAGGCTGAGGACGCGGTCGAGGTCGTGATAGGGGCAGGGGTGTAGACCGCACAACAGCTAGGGCAGAACCTGCAGATCCACCAGCCGCCCTAATTTAGGATCAAGTCCCGGTTGTGGACGCTTCGACAGCACCAATTGTGCCTATTGTCATTCCAGGCCTTCAGGAGGCCCTGGGCCAGATTTTATCAGTGTGCACTGTCCTAGCTCAGGTGGTCTTAGTTACTACAGTCGCAGCTACTTCTCAGGTCGGGGGAGGCACTCAGACTCCCGCCGCTCGCACACCTGAGCAGGTCGTGCAGGGTCTTCAGACACCGGGGGCACAACCAGCCCAGGCGGTTGTAGCTGCTCAGGACTATGTAGCTCCTTTTATGCCAGAGGATGAGTAGGAAGGTTGGAGAGGTTTTGTAGACTTCAGCCTCCGACTTTTGGTGGTACAGAAGGCGAGGATACCCAGGGTTTCTTGGACAAGTGTCAGAGGATTCTTCGTACAACGAGTATTCTGGAGACCAGCGGGGTACCATTTATTACCTTTTAGTTTTCTAGAGCTTCGTTCACTTGGTGAGAGGCTTATGAGAGGCATAGGCCTGTTGGTGCAGCGCCCCTTACCTGGCAGCAGTTCTCCGTTCTCTTTTCGGAGAAGTATGTGCCACGGTCTCACAGAGAGGAGCTGTGCAGGAAGTTCAAGCAGTTGCGACAGAGTGATTTGACTGTGATGCAGTATGATATAAGGTTCTCAGAGTTAGATCGTCATGCAGTTTGGTTGGTCCCTACGGACAGAGAGAGGATCAGGAGGTTCGTTGATGGACTCACATATCAACTTAAAATTCTCATGACCAGGGAAAGGGTGTCAGGTGCTACTTTTGAGGAGGTTGTTGATATTGCATGCGAGATTGAGTCGCTTCGTCACCAAGAGCGACATGAGAGAGAGGCCAAAAGGCCTCGGGGATCTGGTAGTTTTGGGGGTGCTCCTTCGAGAGGTCAGTTTCAGCACGGTAGAGGCCGTCCATTCAAGCATGCTCAGTCAACTCGCCCAAGTTATCGTGGGGTATCATAGGGCCATGGTTCTCACAGTTCTCATCAGGGCCATTCATCACTCAGTGCCTTTCCAACCTAGAGTTCATCCCGTGCTCCATCAGTTCAGGGCTCTTTTATGCCAGGTGCATCTGCTAGTCATTCCAGTGTTAGGGGTTCCCATCTGTCCTCGTCTCCAACACCAGGGAGTTGTTATGAGTGTGGAGATTTGGGTCACATGTGGAGGCAGTGTCCTCATCATCTTAGAGGTCCATCTCAGCAGAGGAGTCAGCCATCGACTTTGGCACCAGTTACTTCACCACCCAGCCAGGGGTGGAGGACAGTCAGCTAGGGGTCGCCCTAGAGGGAAAGGTTGATCAGGTGGTGGTCGGTCCTGTTTCTATGTACTCCCAGCTAGACCCGATGTTATTTCTTCAGATGTTGTGATCACAGGTATTATCTTAGTCTGCCACAGAGATGTCTCTGTGTTATTTGATCACGGTTCCACTTTTTCATATGTGTCATAATATTTTGCTCGTTATTTGGATATGACCTATGAGTCTCTTGTTTCATATGTTCGTGTATCTAAGCCGGTGGGCGATACTATTGTTGTGGACTGTGTGGACCGATCGTGCGTGGTGACTATTGTGGGTTTGGAGACTCGAATGGACCTTTTGTTACTGTGTATGGTGGGCTTTGATGTGATATTAGGTATGGATTGGCTATCTCCATGTCGTGCTATGTTGGAATGTCGTGCTAAGACAGTGATATTGGTTATGCTGGGTATGCCACGGATTGAGTGGCGAGGTTCGACTGATTATGTTCCCAGTAGGGTAATTTCATTCATGAAGGCCCAGCGAATGGTTAGGAAGGGTTGTCTTTCGTACTTAGCCTTTGTGAGGGATGTTAGTGCAGAGACTCCCAGTATTGATTATGTTCCCGTAGTGAGGGATTTTCTCGATATGTTTCGTGCAGACCTGTCGGGCATGCCACCGGACAGGGATATTGATTTTGGTATTGACCTAGTGCCAGGAACTAAGCCCATTTCTATCCCACCATATCGTGTGTCACCAACAGAGTTGAAGGAGTTGAAGGAGTAGCTTCAAAAACTCCTTGATAAGGGGTTCATTTGGCCTAGTGTGTCGTCTTGGGGTGCACATGTTCTATTTGTGAAAAAGAAGGATGGCATGGTGAGGATGTTCATTGATTACAGACAGTTGAACAAGGTTACAATTAAGAACAAGTATCCTTTGCCTTGCATTGTTTTGACCAGCTTCAGGGAGCGAGGGTGTTCTCCAAAATTGATCTCCATTCAGGGTATCACCAATTGAAGATCAGGGACTCGGATATTCTTAAGATGGCTTTTAGGACCCGCTATGGTCATTATGAGTTCCTTGTGATGTCTTTTGGGCTGACCAATGTCCCAGCAGCGTTTATGCATTTGATGAACAACGTGTTTCGACCTTATCTCAACCTGTTCGTGATTATTTTCATTGATGATATTCTGGTGTATTCACGTAGCCCGGAGGAGCACGTAGAGCATTTGAGAGTTGTGTTGCATAGATTGAGGGAGGAGAAGCTTTATGCAAAGTTCTCCAAGTGTGAGTTTTGGCTCAGTTCGGTGGAATTCTTGGGGCACGTTGTGTCTAGTGAGGGTATTCAGGTGGATCCGAAGAAGATAGAGGCGGTTCAGAGTTGGCCCAGACCGTCCTCAGCCACAGAGATTCGTAGTTCTCTTGGATTGGCGGGTTATTACTGTCTGTTCATTCAGGGATTTCATCTATTGCATCACCCTTGACCAAATTGACTCAAAAGGGTGCTCCATTCCAGTGGTCGGAGGAGTGTGAGGCGAGCTTTCAGAAGCTCAAGACTGCCTTGACCACAGCTCTGGTGTTGGCTTTGCCATCAGCTTCAGGTTCTTATACAGTGTATTGTGATGCTTCGAGAGTTGGTATTGGGTGTGTGTTGATGCAGGAGGGTAGAGTGATCGCTTATACTTCTCGCCAGTTGAAGCCCCATGAGAAGAACTACCATGTTCATGATTTAGAGTTGGCTGGCATTGTTCACGCATTGAAGATTTAGAGGTATTATTTGTATGGTGTGTCTTGTGAGGTGTTTACTGTTCATCGTAGCCTCCAGCACTTGTTCAAGCAGAAGGATCTCAACTTGAGGCAGCGGAGATGGTTGGAACTGCTAAAGGATTATGATATTACTATCTTGTACCATCCGAGGAGGGCCAATGTAGTGGCCGCTTCTTTGAGTATGAAGGCAGTGAGTATGGGGAGTTTAGCGTATATTCCTGTTGGGGAGAGACCTCTTGTTATTGATGTTCAGGCCTTGGCCAATCGATTAGTGAGGTTGGATATTTTGGATCCCAATCGAGTATTGTCTTGTGTGGTTTCTCGGTCTTCCTTATTTGACCGCATCAGAGAGCGTCAGTATGATGATCCTCATTTGCTTGTCCTTAGGGACAGAGTTCAGCACGATGATGCCAGAGATGTGACTATTGTTGATGATGGGGTATTGAGGATGCAGGGCCGGATATGCGTTCCCAATGTTGATGGGCTTCGGGAGTTGATTCTGGAGAAGGCCCATAGCTCGTGGTATTCCATTCATCCGGGTGCCACAAAGATGTATCAGGATCTGAGGCAGTATTATTGGTGGAAGAGAATGAAGAAGGACATTATGGGATTTGTAGCTCGGTGTCTCAATTGTCAGCAGGTGAAATATAAGCATCAGAGACCGGGTGGCTTGCTTCAGCAGATGGAGATTCCAGAGTGGAAGTGGGAGCGGATCACCATGGACTTCGTAGTTAGGCTCCCACGAACTTTGAAGAAGTTTGATGCTATTTGGGTGATTGTGTATCGGCTGACCAAGTCCGTGCACTTCATTCATGTGTGTACTACTTATTCTTTAGAGCGGTTGGCAGAGATTTATATCCGAGAGATTGTTTGCTTGCATGGTATCCCAGTTTCTATCATTTCAGATAGAGGTACTCAGTTTACTTTGCATTTTTGGAGGGCCGTGCAGAGAGAGTTGGGTACTCAGGTTGAGTTGAGCACAACTTTTCACCCTTAGACGGACAGGAAGTCCGAGCCCACTATTCAGATATTGGAGGACATGTTGCGCGCTTGTGTCATTGATTTTGGAGGTCCATAGGATCATATTCTATCGCTCGTGCAGTTTGCTTATAACAACAGTTATCAGTCGAGTATTCAGATGGCCCCATATGAGGCTTTGTTTAGGAGACGATGCAGATCTCCAATTGTTTTGCTTGAGCTGGGTGAGGCTAGTCTATTGGGTACGGACTTGGTGCTGGATGCTTTGGACAAGGTGAAGGTGATTCAGGAGCGGCTCCGTACCACGCAGTTGAGACAAAATAGTTATGCTGACAAGAAGGTTCGCGATGTGTCCTACATGGTTGGTGAGAAGTTTCTATTGAAGGTGTCACCCATGAAGGGTGTTATGAGATTTAGGAAGAAAGGTAAATTGAGTCCTCAGTTTACTGAGCTTTTTGAGGTGCATCGGAGGATTGGGGAGGTGGATTATGAGCTTGCCTTGCCACCCAGCTTATCGAGTGTGCATCTGGTATTTCATGTTCTATGCTCCGGAAGTATATTAGCGATCCTTATCATGTTTTAGATTTCAGCACGGTCCAGTTAGATAGTGATTTGACTTATGATGTGGAGCTAGTAGTTATTTTGGAGCATTAAGTTCGAAAGTTGAGGTCAAAGGATATAGCTTCAGTGAAAGTGCAGTGGAAATGTCGGCCCATGGAGGAGGCTAACTTGGAGACCGAGCGGGAGATGCGAAGTCGATATCCTCACCTATTTGGGACTTCAGGTATGTTTCTTGACCCGTTCGAGGACGAACGTTTGTTTAATAGGGGGAGGATGTAACGACCGGATCGGTCGTTTCATGAGTTACCGCATCGTTCCCCTTTTCTGCTTCTTTATGCTTTGTTTATCTGTATTATAAGATATCGAGTTGGTTGGTTCAAATTCAGAATGATTTTGGAAAGGTTTGAGACACTTAGTCTCTTTTGGGTAAGCTTAAGTTGGAAAAGTCAACCAGATCTTGACTTATATGAAATAGGTCTCCGATGTTAATTTTGATGGCTCGGATAGCTTTGTGAGGTGATTTGGGAATTAGGAGTGTGATCAGAATGAGTTTTGGAGGTCCGGATTAGATTTATGCTTGAATTGGCGAAATTATAATTTCGGCATTTTTCGGTTGGTAGCGGAGATTTTTATATAGGGGTCGGAATGGAATTCCGAAAATTGGAGAAGGTCCGTTGTGTTATTTGTGACGTGTATGCAAAATTTCAGGTCATTCGAACAAGTTTTGATAGGCTTTTTGATCAAAAGTGGAATTCAGAAGTTTTTGGAACCTTAGGCTTGAATCCGATGTTATTTGGTTGATTAGATGTTTTTTTAGGTGTTTTGAAGATTGGTATAAGTTTGGATAGTAGTATATGACTTGTTCGTTCTTTTGGTTGGGGTCCCGGGGGCCTCGACGTGATTTCGGATGGTTGACAGGAAGTTGGAGTTGGGAATTTGCAGCTGAAGCTGCTGAAGTTCTGTCACAATCGCACCTGCAGCTTGGGGCCTGCAGGTGTGGGCCCACAGAAGCTCAATTAGGGTCGCAGATGCAGAAATGGGCAAGAGGCGCTGAATCACATATGCGGAAGATTGAGCGCACCTGCGATAGCGCAGGTGCGTGAGTTTGATCGCAGGTGCGGCTTGGGGCGCTTAAGTGATTTGCGCAGATGCACACCTGGGACCGTAGGTGCGGGTCCGCAGGAGCGAGATTTCAACCGCAGAATCGATTTAGCTAGGGCGGAACATATATATTTGGCCATTTGTGATTTTGAGAGTTTTTTCACCATATTTCATTCAGGAGAAAGCTTTGGAGAGCAAATCGAATAGGGAATTCAAGAGGGTTCCGTGAAGGTAAGGTTTTTGGACCCTAAACTTGTTTCTATGATGAATTTTAACATTGTAAGCCCGAGTATCTATGGAAAATCAGTAGCAAAATTGGGGGTTTAGGGCTTGGGAATTGAAGACCTAAATTTATGTATTTGAGGGGTCATTTGTGGTTAGATTTTGGTATATTTGGTATGCATGAATTCGTGAGAGTGTAAGGATTCCAGTTTTGTTAGAATTCGAGATGTGGGCCCGGAGTCGGGTTTGGTCAATTTTGGAATTTTGATGTAAATTAATTATTTTCGAGTGGGCTTTATTCCCTTTGCATATTTTGTATGGTATAAATCTGTATTGGTTAGATTTGGAGCATTCGGAGGCCGATTCGAGAGGCAAGGGCATCGCGGGCTAGAATTTGGACCGGATTGAGGCAAGTAATGATTGTAAATGTTGTCCTGAGGGTACGAAACCCCGAATTTTACATTGTTGTGCTACTTTGAGGTGACGCACACGCTAGATGACGAGTGCGAGTCTATGCACCGTCGGGGATTGTGACTTAGTCCGTCCCGTATGACTGTTAAATAGCGTATCTGATTGAAAAACTATTTAATATCATTGTGTTTTGGAAAGTACTATCATGTTTTGGACTGAATGACATATTTGGACCTCGTGCCAACTATTTTGGACCCTTAGGGGATTTTTTACTACTATTTCTCACTGTTTTGACTTCATATTTGTACTCGTTCATGTTGTATTCTACTGCTTTTATAACTCAGTCATATTTACTCTGTTTTGATACTTTAAATGATATTTTGGGCTGAGCTTCATGTTTTTCTGTTGCCCGAGTGGCTTGAGGGATTTCTGACTGAGTGAGGCCGAGGGCCTGTGTTGTGATGATTTTATGGGTTCGGGCTGCGCGCCGCAACAGTGTTGTACTGATTCATGATCCTAATTTTTTATGCCACGAGGTGGCTTGTTATGAGGTCGAAGGCATGTTTGATTATGCCACGAGATAGCTTGTTATAGCGCTTGGAGTGTTGGAGCCCCTCTATGAGTCTGTACACCCCAGTGAGTGCGGGTACCCGATATGAGATGTGATATTGCCCGAGGGGCTGCTGTTGTTTCATGTTATTGCCCGAGGGGCTGATACGAGTGATTGTGAGGTAGCCCAACGGGCTGGTTCCGTTGGTATTTTGCCCGAGGCTATTTATATTTCTATTCTTTTCTCAGTAATTTCATCACTCGCTTGAACTATTGAAAATTGTTTTAAAAAGTATTTACTAAATTGAGATATTTTAACGAGTGTTATTATTTTACTGCATCGTTTTAGACTTATACGGTTATGCTGTAGTATTATTGTCACGACCCATTTTGCCTAAATAGGTCATGATGGCGCCTAACACCATAGTTAGGCCAGCCAAACTGCGGAATTATGATTAGGTCTCTATTTTTAGTTTTACCAAACCAGATATACTAATGTTTTCAAGTAAATGAAGAAAACTAGCAAAAATCATAAAGAGTTGACATAGTGATACAGATCCCAAAAATTAATGTTTACTACAGTGTGTGCCAGAACCTGGTGTCACTAGCTACGGGCGACCAGTAGAGTATACACAAAAATATAGAAAACACTGTCCTACTGTCTGAATCAGAATAGACAGAAAACCATAAATACAGGAAAGGACTCCTTCGGCTGCGGATCGGCATGAGAAAGAAGGCAGCTCACCGTAGAAGTCCCAGAAGCGCTCACTGATATACACCAGAGTGATGTCCGGATCCACCTGCCTCAAACCCTATACATTTAAGTACAGAAGTGCAGCATGAGTACATAGATAACGTGTACTGAGTAAGTATCCCGTCTAATCTCGAAGAAGTAGAGACGAGAGGTCGACTCGATACTTACTAAGGTCAATTAATATATATACATATATGTGAATATGGCGTGATCAAACATGGAATTTGCAAGCAACAGCAGGGTATAGCATGTAGTATAAGTCAAGAATTTTACAACATCAAGTTTATAATCTATCACGTGAGATGACGGGAAAGCAAAGCATATATAATCTTTTCCACAATTAACATGCGCACATAATACCGAGGTGACGGCCCGAACCAACAAAAATAAATGTGCACTTGCCGAGGGTCGACGGCGCACCTATAGATGCATCTATTCATACCGAGGCAATCGGCCCGATCCACAAATAAGTATGAAATATCAAGCTCACATACATGACACATAAATGGTCAAGATACCAAATCAAACATAATTAACTATAGAATTATGCTCATATCCTCCTCTTTAAGTCTCTAGTGCATACTAGGTGTTCATGACACAATTTAACATAAGGGATATATTTAATAGGCATGTTGTAGGTCCTAATCTACCCGGACATTTAACATAGTAGTAGCTACGCACGGGCTCTCGTCACCTAACGCATGCGTAGTCCCCGCATTTAGCAACAAGTACTCAACACAAAACCTAAGGGGACAATTCCCTCTTACAAGGTTAGAAAGTAGACTCACCTTGCTCCGAAGCGCCCTTTCAATAACAAGACTAGGCTCCAAGCTCAATTCGAAGCCGAACAAGCACCAACTAGTTTAAATAAGGCAAGAACTAATCAATAAATGCTCACAAGGTTGAATTCTAACTAATTAAGTGATTTCCCAACCTATCCCACAAGTTTCCTAAATTCCGACCCCGGGCCCACGTGCCTAAATTCCGAGATTTTTCGAAGAAATTATTCTCCATAACCTAAGGATTACTATTATGTGAATTTTAGTTCATTACATAACTAATTACGTGGTTAAATCATAATTTTACCAAAACCTTAGGTCTAGCTCTAACCCTTGATTTTATTTGATATTTTTGTGTTAAATCTACCTAATGATCATGTATTTAAGCTAAGGGTGAGTGGGGATTACTTACCTTGTGATGTTATGTTGAAAACCTCTCTTTGAAAGCTCCAAAATCGCCCCAAAATTGGATAAGAAATGAGAGAGAAGGGTTGGAGTTCGTATTTAATGAACTCACTGGCCCAGCGATTTTTGCTTCTGCGGCTATATTTCCGCACCTGCGACGTCCGCTTATGCGGTCATTTAGCCGCTTTTGCGGTTCAGGGGGGGTTGACCAGACCGCTTTTGCAGTCGTCTATCCGCATAGGCAGGACCGCTTCTGCGGTCCCAAGGTCGCATGTGCGATTCCCCTCAATTTCCCCCTTTCCGCTTCTGCGGTCGAGTGGCCACTTATGCGGTCACCGCTTCTGCGGTCAAGGAGCCGCAGAAGCGGTTTTGACAGAAGCAGCAGATGTTGTTTCTCTTCAAATTCCGATTTCGCTCGAACCTCGACCATTTGACGGTCGGGGCTCCCGATCCCCGCCCGAACATACCGACAAGTCTGAAATCACGAGGCGGACCTAGTCGAACCCTTGAAACACCCAAAACGACACTAAATCAAGGAATCGAACCCCAAAACCAATTGATCCAACATAATGAACTTCAAGTTTTAAATTTCCTATCAACGGGTCAAAATGCCCTTAAACTACTCGGATTGACACCAAATTTTGCGGGTAGGTCTTAACTGATATTTCGGACTTGTACCAAGTTTTGGAATCAAAATCCGGACCCGATACCTATGAAAACAATAATTTCTTAGTTTATTTAAATCTTTGAAACTTAAACTTAATAATTTTTGCATAAAAATCCATTACTCGGGCTAGGGACCTCAGAATTCGATTCCGGGCATACGCCCAGGTCCCATATTTTTCCACAGACCCTCAGAAATTGCCGGATTGTGATTCCGGGTCCGTTTTCCCAAAATGTTGACCGAATTCAAACTTGGCCTTTTTAAAGAAACTTAAAGAAGCAACTAGGCTTATTCTTGCCCAAAATTCTTCTAACTTCCGAATCACCCGCCCTCGCACGTCATAATTTAGCTAAAGCAAACGCGGAAAGTATTATTTAAGGGAACGGGATTCGAAAATGCAAAACGACCAGTCGGGTCGTTATATTCTCCACCTCTTAAACAAATGTTCGTCCGCGAACGGATATAGAAAAGTTCCTCGACTGCTGAATAAGTGGGGATATCGGCTCCGCATGTCCTCCTCGGACTCCCAGGTCGCCTCCTCGACCGGTTGGCCCCTCCACGGGACTCTAACTGCAGAAACCCTCTTGGATCTCAGCTGGCGGTCCTGCCTATCAACAATGGCAACTGGCTCCTCCTCGTAGCCCAAACTCTCATCTAACCGAATGGTACTGAAATCCAACATATGTGAATAGTCGGCATGATATTTCTGGAGCATCGATACGTGGAAGACATGATGAACTCCTGATAAACTGGGAGGTAAGGCAAGCTCATAGGCAACCTCTCCAACTTGCCTCAACACCTCAAAGGTGCCAATAAACCTTGGGCTTAACTTGCCCTTCTTCCCGAATCTCATAATGCCCTTCATGGGCGAAACCTTCAGGAGAACCTTCTCACCAAGTACAAATGATACATCACGCGCCTTCTGATCCGCGTAGCTCTTCTGCCTGGACTGAGCTGTGCGGAGCCTCTCCTGAATCAACTTTACCTTATCCAAGGCATCCTGAACCAAATCTGTACCAAGCAACCTAGCCTCACCAGGCTCGAACCATCCGATAGGAGAATGACAACGCCGACCATACAATGCCTTATACGAGGCCATCTCTATGCTGGACTGATAACTGTTATTATATGCAAACTCCGCCAAGGGTAAGAACTGATCCCACTGCCCTCCAAAGTCGATCACACATGCTGTAAGCATATCCTCTAAAATCTGAACTGTCCTCTCCGACTGCCCGTCGTTCTAAGGCATTGTATGG
>MU747054.1:0-10049 GCA_026770625.1 Nicotiana glauca | reverse complement strand
TTCCGACCCCGGGCCCACGTGCCTAAATTCTGAGATTTTTCGAAGAAATTATTCTCCGTAACCTAAGGATTACTATTATGTGAATTTTAGTTCATTACATAACTAATTAGGTGGTTAAATCATAATTTTACCAAAACCCTAGGTCTAGCTCTAACCCTTGATTTTATTTGATGTTTTTGTGTTAAATCTACCTAATGATCATGTATTTAATCTAAGAGTGAGTGGGGATTACTTACCTTGTGATGTTATGTTGAAACCCTCTCTTTGAAAGCTCCAAAATCGCCCCAAAATCGGATAAGAAATGAGAGAGAAGGAGTTCGTATTTAATGAACTCACTGGCCCAGCAATTTTCGCTTTTGCGGCCATATTTCCGCACCTGCGACGTCCGCTTATGCGGTCATTTAGCCGCTTTTGCGGTTCAGGGGGGTTGATCAGACCGTTTCTGCAGTCGTCTATCCGCATAGGCGGGACCGCTTCTGCGGTCCTAAGGCCGGATGTGCGATTCCCCTCAATTTCCCCTTTCCGCTTCTGCGGTCGAGTGGCCGCTTATACGGTCACCGCTTCTGCGGTCAAGGAGCCGCAGAAGCGGTTTTGACAGAAGCAGCAGATATTGTTTCTCTTCAAATTCTGATTTCGCTCGAACCTCGACCATTTGACGGTCGGGGCTCCCGAGCACCGCCCGAACATACCGACAAGTCTGAAATCACGAGGCAAACCTAGTCGAATCCTTGAAACACCCAAAACGACACTAAATCAAGTAATGATCCAACTTTATGAACTTCAAGTTCTAAATTTCCTATCAACGGGTCAAAATGCCCTTAAACTACTCGGATTGACACCAAATTTTGCGGGGAGGTCTTAACTGATATTTTGGACTTGTATCAAGTTTCGAAATTGAAATCCGGACCCGATACCTATGAAAACAATAATTTCTTAGTTTATTTAAATCTTTGAAACTTAAACTTAACAATTTTTACATAAAAATCCATTACTCAGGCTAGGGACCTCGGAATTCGATTCCGGGCATACGCCCAGGTCCCATATTTTCCCACGGACCCTCAAAAATTATCGGATTGCGATTTTGGGTCCGTTTTCCCAAAATGGTGACCGAAGTCAAACTTGGCCTTTTTAAAGAAATTTAAAGAAGCAACTAGGCTTATTCTTGCTCGAAATTCTTCTAACTTCCGAACCATCCGCCCCCGCACGTCATAATTTAGCTAAAGCAAATGCGGAAAGTATTATTTAAGGGAACGGGGTTCGAAAATACAAAACGACCAGTCGGGTCGTTACAATTATGATGTGGTTTATATATTTTCTTACTGCTCAGTTGTCTTTACTTTTATTACTTGATGAGTTGGCATGCTCACATTACTCCATGCACCATGTGTGCAGGTCCAGTAGTCTCGGGTCACGCTAGCGAGTGCTGATTTGTCATCCAGCAAGCTTTCAGAGTTGACTAGGTAGCTGCTTGGCATCCGCAGCCCAGTGTTTCTCCTTCCTATCTTTATTCCACTTTGTATTAGTTGTTTCAGACTATTTTGTCTTTTCATATTTCTAGACGAGTTGTAGTTGCTCACGACTGGAGATACCCCATTGTCGGGTTGTATTTTGTTTCCGCACTGTTCTATTCCACCTTACATTTTGAAATTTTTAGCTTATGAATGACTTTAAATGACTTATTATAATTGTTTTGGTTGGTTTGGGGTTTGTGTCGGCTGGCCTACTATCACGATAGGCGCTTTCAGGACCGGATCCATTTTAGGGTCGTGACATGTAATCTTTTTATTTTTTCTTTATGCGTTTGTTTTATATAACAGTATTATTGTACAATATCTTGAAATACATTCCTATATTAATATGTGATACACTATTTTTTTATTTTTTTCTTTATGCATGTGTATTATATAATAGTAGTATAGCTATATATAGTTGCATGGAATTAATTAATAGACTTGTATACACTTTTGGTATAATTATATGTCATATTGATATCATATGGTAGTTTGAATATTTTTGGTTGTTTTCAATGCATTTTAAATGAATTATATTCTGAAATAATTTATATGATCATGTTTTGCTGTGTTGGATTTTTTTATACCTATGAATATAGATTTTGTGTATTATGTAATAGTTTTTATAGTTATATGCAGTTGTTGGAACGACCCCGTAAAACTATATACCTTATTAGTATATTTATATGCTATATTGGTATCATATTCTAGTTGAATCATATTTTGGTTGTATTAGCTACATTTAATTGGTACACTATTTGATTTTTTTAAAATAATAGTAATATCGTACATTATCTTGAAATACTTTATTTCATTAATATGTGGTACACTATTTTTTTTATTTTTCTCTTTATACATGTGTGTTATGTAACAGTAATACTATATTGATATAGTTATATACCATATTGGTATAATATGGTAGCTTGAATATTTTTGGTTGTTTTTGCTACATTTTTAAGTGATTACTATTCTGAAATTATTTATATGAACATGATTTGCAGTGCAGAAATTTTTTTGTGCCGATGGACATACATTATGTGTATTATGTAATAGTTTTTATAGTTATAGATAATTATTGGAACGACCCCATACAACTATATACCCTGTTAGTATATGGAATGAGCAAGTTGCTTTGTGAATATTTAGCTTGCAATGCTAGAATGTAACTTTCTCATACTTTTATTACATCCTTTAAAGTTTTAATATAATAGTATAATCGCAAATAGTTGTAGCAATATTCATGAGCAATCATATACTCTGTTGATATAGATGTATACCATATTTGTATCATATGGTACTAGAAGTCTTTTTTGCTACTTATACTTTTATTATATTTGTCAATAGTTTATTATTATTTATATTCTAACTAGTATATATGGAGATTTGGTGGCCACAGATTATATGTTCTTGCTCCATATCTGGTTATATTACTGCTAATGGTAGAGTGTGTATTGTTATTTTTAGGGAAGGAGATCAAGGTTTGCATAGCAATTCATCTGTTGATTCTTAGAATCTGATTATGTAATTTATGGTGCTCAACAGCAGTCAGTGTGATATTCAGCGAATTAGATCAAGTGACAACTGATGTTATTTCACTTTAATAATTAAATTTAAAAAATGAGACAAAAGACAAAAGGTATTTTATACTAGTTATATTTAAAAAAGGTGAACACATATTTACTATATCAGTTATTTTTTCTTATTGTATAAAAAAAGAATAATAAAAAATAGTGAAAATAGTAAATGAAATTAGATTATGAAGAGAAAAAAATATATAAAAAAAAGTTAAATAAAACTAGAAAAGGAAAAAAATAATAAGAATAAAACGAGAAAAAAGAAAATGAGAAAAGAAAGAAATAAAGGGAAAAAAAGAAGCATAGAAATAAAAAAAATGGAGAAAAAAAAATTCCCCACAAAAACTAGTGTGGTTTAATGGGTAAAAATAATGGGTAGGCAAGGGTAAATAGTTTTGGTTTTGTGGGTACCTGTGTCATTCTCCCTTTACGTAAATATAAGAGCCCATTTAAATGGGCTTATTTTAAGTGACTTTTAAGCCAAAATAACTTTTAAGCCATAAGTTAGGAATTCTAGCTTTTGATTTTTAGCTTATTTTTGCCATTTTAACTTAAAACAAGTGCTTAAAAGTGCTATTTTACTCTATCCAAACACTAAAAATGACTTACAAGTTATTTTGACTTAAAAATACTTAAAATAAACCAATCCAAACGGCCACTAATACAGTAGGGCCCAAGAAGTGTGACAACACGGCCCGTCGTAACGTGAGCCACTGCCCCGTTCCCCCCATGTTATGTTTCTCTATGCTTCAATATCAGTATTTAAGGTGATCGAGTAGAATTGGATTGGTTTTAGATGGAAATGAGACACTTAGTCTCTTAAAGGGAAGCTTATTTTGGAAAAGTCAACTGGAAGTTGACTATTTAGTTAGAGGGCTCGGATGTGAATTCCAGTAATTTGGTTAGCTTCGGGACATGATTTGTGACTTAGGAGCGCGATCGAAATTGAATTTGGAGGTCCGGTGTAGAATTAGGCTTGAATTGGCGAAGTTAGTATTTTGGCGAATTCCGGTTGATAGGCGAGATTTTGATTCGGGGGTCGGAATGGCATTCCCAGAGTTGCAGTAGCTCCCTTAGGTGATTTTGGATGTGCGGGTAAAATTTCAGGTCATTTGGAGGTGTTTTGATCGGGCTTTTGATCGAATGTGTGTTTCGGAAGTTTTGAAGAAACTTAAGCTTGAATCCGATGTGAATTGATGATTTTAGTGTTGTTTGATATGTTGTGATGATTGGAACAAGTTCGTATGATGTTTTGGGGTATGTTGGTATTTTTGGTTGAGGTCCCGGGGGGCCTCAGGGTGATTTCGGGTGATCAACGGATCATTTTTGGACTTGTGTGATTGTTGGCTTTCCAGCTGTGGAGTTGCAGAGAATTCCTTCTTCGCGTTCGCATAGTATGTGTCGTGAACGCGTAGAGTTAAGTTTGGAGGTCAGGAAAATGTTCATCGCATTCGTGTTGGGGCCACGCATTCACGTAGGTTGAGGAATTGGTGCTTCGCGTTCGCGGTGCTGGGCACGCGTTCGCATAGAAGAAAGTAGAGGGCCAGCTTGGGTGTTCAACGCATTCGCGTTCAGAAGGCCGCGTTCCCGTGGGTTCAAAGGCCAGGCCTTCGCGTTCGAAGGAGATCAGACGCGTTCTCGAAGGTCAATTTTGTCAGAAGAAAAACTTATGCATCGCGAATGCGAGAGTGGTCTCGCGTTCGCATAGAAGAAAAAGCTGAAGACAGAAGGGTTTATTAAGGACATTTCATCCGCGACCCATTTATCATTTCCTCCATTTTTGAACCACCTCAAGAGCTTTTTGGTAGAAATTGAAGAGGGTTTTGACGGGAATCAATTGGAGGTAAGTCTCGTGACCTAGAAACGCTATTTTATTGAAGAATCAACCTTTAATTATTGGAAAATTGGGTGAAAAATTGAAGAACTAGGGCTTGGGTTTTTGAATGAAAATTTGGGATTTGAGGGAGCATTTGAACTCCGATTTTGGTAAATTTTATATGTACGGACTCGTGGCGTGATGAGGAATACGGTGATGGAAATTTTGTAATTTTTCGAGAAGTGAGCCTGGAGCTCGGGTTTTGCCAACTTCGTGATTTTTGGTGTTTTTCGAATTCTTTCGATTGGGTTATGTTCCATTAACCTATTATAACGTATTCCTTGTGGTTTTGATCAGATTCGACGTGCGAGGAGGTTGATTCGAGAGGAAAAGGCATAGCGGACTAGTCTTGTGGCCGGTTTGAGGTGAGTAATAGATGTATGATGACCTGAGGGTTTTAAACCCCGGTATATCACACTGTGATGCTATATTGAGGCGAGACACGTACTCTATGGCGAGTTCAGGGTCGTTTATGATTGGGGACTATGGCTTAGCCCATCCCGAGTGATGTTCATACTGTGTTTGGACTAGCGATTGATTGGTAAACATCTTACTTGGATGGTTATGAATATATTTGGGCTAGGAGTCGATTATTTGAATCCTTTAGGGATTATTATCACTTGCCATGTTAAATGATATCAGTCCTGAGTTAAACACTGTTTCGAAATGATTAGTAAATTTCTAATAGTTTTAAAAAATTAATCTATATTTCCTAATAATTGGAACTGAGGATGATAAACTTGACTTTGCCCGTGTGGCTTGCGTGCATATTCTGGACTGAGTGTGGATCGGGCTGCACACCGCAGCGATGATACAATGATATTGCACTTGGGCTGTAGGAGCCCCTCCGGAGTCTGAACCCCCACAATGAGCACGGGTACCCAAATGGATCGGGCTGCACGCCGCAGCGGTCATGTGCATTGCATTGCATTCATACATTGATATTGCCTGTCATTGCCTGGTTGCTGTGTACTGATAATTGTACTAACTATTGTCTGTAGCTTTGCATTGTGGTATTTCATGTTTTCTCATTCTCAGACATTATATATGCTTATTACTCACTGAGTTGGAAGTACTCACTTTACTCCCTACACTATGTGTGCAGATTCAGGTGTTCCGGGAGCATAGTTGAGCAGTTGGTTGTCCTTTCAGAGTCACTTCGGAGTTGTCGAGGTAGCTGCCTGGCGTCCCCAGGACCCGACTTCTCCCCCTTATCCATTTATATTTCCGCATCCTAGACTTATGTATTTTTGAGGATTTCTTACTCCGTTGTGTTTAGAGGCTCTAGACTCGTGACCCCTGATCTTTTGGGAGCTATATCGGTATTACTATGGATTTTCGTATTGTTTCTATCTATTGGCAGAATTATTAATTTTGTTCACTGCTATAAATATCTAATTTACTGGTGATGAGTTGTCATACTAGGGTTGAGAGTGTTACAATGGTCGCGCTTGCCTAGCATTTGTGTTGGGCGCCATCACGATCGGGGTTGGGGTCGTGACAAGGTGGTATCAGAGCCTAGGTTACTGGGCCTCATGAGTCATGAGCCGGATAGTAGAGTCTCGCGGATCGGTACGGAGACGTCTGTATTTATCCTCGAGAGGCTGCAGAACCTTTAGGAAACACTTCATATTCTTGAAATTCTTGTCGTGCGGCTTTGTTGATCCGAGAACTAAATTTCTGTATTCTATTCTCTCGCAGATGGCAAGAACTCGTGCTACCGGACGTGACGGACGACCACCATTACCACCCGCTAGAGGTCGTGGGCGTGGTCGTGGTCGTGGTCGAGGCAGACCAGCGAGGGCAGCACCTGTAGATCCACCAGCTGCCCCGGTTCAGGACCAGCCTCCATCTATAGATGCTCCAACAGCACCTGTTCAGGCACCGGCAGTGCCCATCATGATTCCTGGTCTTCAGGAGGCTTTAGCTTAGATCCTATCCGTCTACACTGGCATGGCTCAGGCAGTCTCAGCCACTACTGCAGTAGCTACCTCACAGACCGGGTGTGGTTATCAGACCCCCGTAGCTCGCACACCCGAGCAGGTTGTTCAGGGATTGCAGACACCGGGAGCAACCCCAGCTCAGCCAGTTACACCAGCTGCTCCAGTTGTGCCAGTCGCACCAGCTCCAGATTATGTGGTTCCAGTTATGCCAGACGACGAGCAGCGCCTACTAGAGAGGTTCGGTATACTCCAGCCTCCGACGTTCAGTGGTACTGAGGGCGAGGATGCCCAGGGATTTCTAGACAAATGTCAGCATATGCTTCGCACTGTAGGGATTTTGGAGTTGAGTAGAGTGTGTTTTACTACTTTCAAGTTCTCAGGGCCTGCATTTACATGGTATGAGGAGTTTGAGAGGCGTAGGCCTGTTGGAGCAGCGCCCCTTACATGGCAGCAGTTCTCCACTCTCTTTCTGGAGAAGTATGTACCGCATTCTCGCAGGGAGGAGCTGCGTCGTCAGTTTGAGTGGTTGATTTAGGGAGACATGACTGTGACCCAGTACANGGAGGTAGTCGACATGGCTCGGGAGATTGAGACGGCTCGCCGTCGGGAGCGTGAGGAGAGGGAGGCCAAGAGGCCTCGAGGTTCAGGTAGTTTCAGTGGTACTCCGTCTAGGGGCAAGTTCTAGCGTGGCAGAGGTCGTTCCTTCAGACCTCCTCAGTTAGGTCGCCCAAAGTACAGTGGGGCTTCTTCAGGCCGTGGTCATCAGGGAGTTCAGCAGGACCATTCCTCACTTAGTGCCCTTCCAGCTCAGAGCTCTACTCTTGATCCTTCAGCCCAGGGTTTTTCAGTAGGGAGGGGTTCTCTTCAGTCCCCTTCTCCAGCACCGGGTAGTTGCTACGAGTGTGGTGAGTTTGGCCACATGAGGAGACAGTGTCCTCGGCTTCGTGGTGGTCGGTCTCAGCAGAGGGATCAACCCTCCTCTTCTACTCCATCTACTTCAGCACCCTCCCAGTCAGGTAGGGGTGGGGGCCAGACAGCTAGGGGCCGCCCTAGGGGTGGAGACCGATCTGGTGGTGGTCAGGCTCGATTCTATGCTCTTTCGGACAGGAGGGACGCCATTGCATCAGATGTTGTTATCACAGGTATTATCTCAGTCTGCCACAGGGGTGCTTCTGTCTTATTCGATCTCGGATCTCCATACTCTTATGCGTCTTCATATTTTGCCCATCATCTGGGTACGAGCCGTGGTTGTCTTGCCTTACCTATGCATGTATCTACCCCGATGGGTGATACTATTATTGTGGATCATATATATCGATCTTGTCTGGTGACTATTGGGGGTCTGGAGACCCGGGTTAACTTGTTATTGTTGGGCATGGTAGATTTTGATGTGATTCTGGGTATGGATTGTCTATCTCTGTACCATGCTATTCTGGACTGCCATGCCAAGATAGTTACATTGGCTATTCCGGGTGTTCCGAGGATTGAGTGGCATGGGATGACTCACTATGTTCCTAGTAGGGTGATTTCTTTCCGAAAGGCCCAGCGGATGGTTGGGAAAGGTTGTTTATCGTACTTGGCTTTTGTGAGGGATGTTGGAGCTGAGACTCCTAGTCTTGATTCTGTTCCCGTTGTGAGGGATTTCCCAGATATGTTCCCAGCAGACCTGTCGGGCATGCCGCCGGACAGGGACATTGATTTTGGTATTGATCTGGTGCCGGGCACTCAGCCCATCTCCATTCCTCTGTATCGTATGGCACCAACGGATTTGAAGGAACTAAAAGATCAGCTTCAGGAACTCCTAGATAAGGGGTTCATTCGCCCGAGTGTGTCACCGTGGGGTGCACCGGTCTTATTTGTGAAGAAGAAAGATGGCACAATGAGAATGTGCATTGACTACAGGCAGTTGAACAAGGTGACAGCGAAGAACAAGTATCCTCTACTGCACATTGATGATTTGTTTGACCAGCTCCAGGGAGCAAGGGTATTCTCTAAGATTGACCGTCGTTCAGGCTATCACCAACTGAAGATTAGGGATTCTGATATTATGAAGACAGCTTTCAGGACAAGATATGGGCATTATGAGTTTCTAGTTATGTTTTTCGGGTTGACTAATGCCTCAGCCGCGTTCATGCATCTGATGAACAGTGTGTTTTGGCCGTATCTGGATTTATTTGTTATCATTTTTATTGATGATATCCTGGTGTACTCGCGTATCCAGGAGGAGCATGATCAGCATTTGAGAGTGGTATTTCAGAGATTGAGAGAGGAGAAGCTTTATGCAAAGTTCTCCAAGTGTGAGTTCTGGCTTGGGTCTGTGGCTTTTCTGGGGCACATGGTGTTTAATGATGGTATTCAGGTTGACCCAAAGAAGATAGAGGCGGTGCAGAGTTGGCCTAGACCGTCCTCAGCCACGAAGATTTGAAGTTTCCTCGGTTTGGCAGGTTATTATCGCCGGTTTGTCCAGGGATTTTCATTTATTGCTTCGTCCTTGACCAAGTTGACGCAGAAAGGTGCACCATTTGTATGGTCAGACGAGTGCGAGGAGAGCTTTCAGAAGCTCAAGACAGCTTTGACCACAGCTCCAGTGTTAGTTTTGCCATCAGCTTCAGGTTCTTACACCGTGTATTGTGATGCTTCGAGAGTTGGGATCGGATGTGTGTTGATGCAGGAGGGTAGAGTCATTGCATATGCTTCTCGTTAGCTAAAGCCTCATGAGAAGAACTACCATGTACATGATTTGGAGTTGGCTGCTATAGTTCATGCTTTGAATATTTGGAGGCACTACTTATATGGCATATCTTGTGAGTTATATACTGATCATCGCAGCCTTCAGCATTTGTTCAAACAGAAGGATCTTAATTTGAGGCAGCGGAGGTGGCTTGAGTTACTCAAGGATTATGAAATTACCATTTTGTATCATCCGAGGAAGGCCAATGTGGTGGCCGATGCTTTGAGCCGGAAGGCGGTGAGTATGGGTAGTCTGGCGTACATTCCAGTTGGGGAGAGGCCCTTTGCAGTTGATGTCCAGGCTTTAGCCAATCGGATGGTGAGGCTAGATATTTTGGATCCTAGTCGGGTGTTGGCTTGTGTAGTTTCTCGGTCTTCCTTGTATGACCGCATCAGAGAGCGCCAGTATGATGAT
>MU747053.1:3426-28748 GCA_026770625.1 Nicotiana glauca | reverse complement strand
AACAAATATAATATATATATATATATATATATATATATATATATATATATATATATATATATAAGGGTCATTCTCTAGTCTTATTCTTCTAATTCAAAATACTTCATACGAATCCGAATTAATGAACACGTACTAGAATATCACGTAGAGCATGCTTATGGGTCCTAGACTACCCGGACTTAACATAATAGCGGACTCTCGTCACCTAGTACGTACATAGCCCCAGAATATAATGACAAATAATTCAATTATTATACCTATAGGGACAATTCCCTCTTACAAAGTTAGAAAGGAAACTCACCTCGCTCCAAAGTGCACTTCCAATACCGAACACGAGTCCAAACCCTCAATTCGGAGCCGAACGATCCCAAACTAGTTAAACGAAGTGAGAACTAGTCAATATAGACTCACAAGATTGAATTCTAGCTATTTAAGCAATTTCCCAACCATTAAACAAGTTTCCTAAAATCCGACCCTAGGCTCATGTGCCCGGATTCCAAAATTTTTCGAAGGAAGTTGTTCTCTACAACCTAAGGATCAATAATATATGATTTCTAATTAATTCCATAACAAATTTCGTGGCTAAATCCAAGTTTTATTAAAACCCTAGGTTTAGCTCTAACCCTTTAATTTTTCCGAAGTTCTAGCGTTTAATCTACGTAAAATACAAGTATTAAACTAAGGATGGGTGGAACAAACTTACCTCTTGATGCTAAGTGAAGACCTTCTCTCTAAAGCTCCCAAATCGCCCAAAGGAGGAGTGAAAATGTCAAAAAAATGACTTAGAACCCGTCTTTAATGAACCTCACTGGTTCAGTGATTTCCGCTTCTGCGGTAAGGGGACCGCATCTACGGTCCCACATCTGCAAAAAAATTCGCCTGCATTTGCGAAAAGGGGGGGGGAGGCTGGGACCGCATCTGCGGACTCTGAGCTGAATCTGCGGTGCTGCTTCTGCGGCTTGGGAGCCGCATTTGCGAAAATGGCCTGGTCGCCCTGGGCCGCTTTTGCGATTGGAAGGCCGCATCTACGGTCCAAGAACCACAGATGCGGTTATGACAGAAGCAACAATCCTTCAGCTCTTTTCCAAAATTTTCACTTCACTCGAGCCTCGTCCGATTGACGCTCGGGGCTCCCGAGCTCCGCCCGAACATACCGACAAGTCTGAGATCACGAGACAGACCTACTCGAACCTTCGGAATACCCCAAATCAATGCTAAATCTAGAAATCACCCCCCAAAACCAAATGAATCAAACTTATGAACTTCAAGTTCTTAATTTTCCTCCAACGGGCCAAAATGCCCTAAATCTACTCGGATTGACACCAAATTTTATGGGCAAGTCTTAAATGATATTTCGGACTTGTACTAGACTTCAGAATCAAAATACGAGCCCGACACCTAGGAAATCAATGATTACTTAATTTCTTTAAATCCTTAAAATTTTAGATTAATAATTTCAAATAAAAAATTCATTACTCGGGCCAGGGACCTCGGAATTCGATTCCGGACATACGCCCAGGTCTCATATTTTTTTACGGACCCTCTGGGACCGTCAAATCATGAATCCGGGCCCGTTTGCTAAAAATGTTGACTAAAGTCAAACTTAGTCTGTAAGGAAATCCTAAGGAATCAAATGGGCATATTTCACCTGAGACTTTTCCAAATTCCGAACCTACCATCCTAGCAAGTCGTAAATTAGCTAAAGCAAGAACGAGGAGTTTTATTTATGGGAACGGAGTTCAAAAAGACAAAACGACCAGGCGGGTCTTACATTCTCCACCTCTTAAACAAACGTACGTCCTCGAATGGAGCATGGGCTGCTGAATAAATGGGGATACCTGCTCCGCATGTCCTCCTCGGACTCCCAAGTCGCCTCCTCGACTCGTTGGCCCCTCCACTGGACCTTTATCACAGAAATCCTCTTGGATCTCAACTGGCGATCCTGTCTATCAATAATTGCAACTGGCTCTTCCTCATAACCCAAGCTCTCATCCAGCTGAATAGTACTGAAGTCTAACCCACGGGAAAAGTCAGCATGATACTTCCGAAGCATCGACACATGAAAAACCGGATGAACTCCCGATAAGCTGGGGGGTAATGCCAGCTCATAAGCAACCTCCCCAACTCTCCTCAACACCTCAAAGGGTGGAATAAACCTTGGGCTCAACTTGCCCTTCTTCCCGAACCTCATAATGCCCTTCATGGGTGAGACTTTCAGGAGAACCTTCTCGCCAACCACAAATGATACATCACGCGCCTTCTAATTCGCATAACTCTTCCGTATGGACTGAGTTGTGCGAAGCCTCTCCTGAAACAGCTTCACCTTAGCCTCACCGGGCTTGAACCACCCGATAGGAGGATGACAACGGCGACCATATAGAACCTCGTATGGAGCCATCTCAATGCTGGACTGATAGCTGTTATTGTATGCGAACTCCGCTAGGGGCAAGAACTGATCCCATTGCCCTCCAAAGTCAATCACACATGCTCTAAGCATATCCTCCAAAATCTGAACTGTCCGCTCCGACAGCCCGTCGGTCTGAGGATGGAATGTTGTGCTAAGCTCTACACGGGTCCCCAACTCACTCTGAACAGCTCTCCAGAAATGGGAAGTGAACTGAGGGCCTCTGTCTGATATGATGGAAACAGGCACACCGTGCAATCGAACTATCTCCCAAATATAAATCTGAGCATAACTCTCTGCTGTATAAGTAGTAGCCACTAGGATAAAGTGGGCCGACTTGGTCAACCTATCAACGATGACCCATACTGAATCAAACATCCGCAAGGTCCGCGGCAACCCCACTACAAAATCCATGGTAATCGTTCCCATTTCCACTCTGGTATAGGCATCTGCTGAAGTAGGCCACCCCGTCTCTGATGCTCATACTTGACCTGTTGGCAATTCAAACACTTAGCCACATACTCCACTGTGTCTTTCTTCATCCTCCACCACCAGTAATGCTGCCTCAAGTCACGATACATCTTCGTAGCTCCCGGGTGAATAGAATACCGCGAACTGTGTGCCTCATCTAGGATTCTCTTCCTCAGACCATCAATATTAGGAACACATAGACGACCCTAGAGTCGTAGAACACCATCCTCGCCAATAGAAACCTCTTTGGCACCTCCCCGAAGCACCGTCTCTCTGAGGACTGCTAAATGTGGATCATCGAACTGTCGGGCCTTTATCTCCCCCAATAATGAAGACTGAGCGACTATACACGCAAGAACCCGGTTGGGCTCCGAAATGTCCAACATCACAAGCCTGTTTGCTAAGGACTGAATGTCCAAAGCTAGTGGTCTCGCCGCTGCTAGAATAAATGCCAAGCTACCCATACTCTCCGCCTTTCTGCTCAAGGCATCCGCGACCACGTTCGCCTTGCCCGGATGATAAAGAATGGTGATGTCATAATGCTTTAGTAATTCAAGCCACCTGCGCTGCCTCAAATTAAGATCCCTCTACTTGAACAAATGCTGCAAGCTGCGATGATCGGTATAATAAACCTCACATGAAGCCTCGTACAGGTAGTGCCTCCATATCTTAAGAGCATGAACAATCGCCGCCAACTCCAGATCGTGCAAGGGATAATTTTTCTCATGAATCTTCAGCTGACGGGAGGCATATGCAATAACTCGCCCCTCCTACATCAATACACAACCCAAGCCAATGCGCGAAGCGTCACAATACACTATATACATCCCTGAACCGGAAGGCAACACAAGGACCGGTGCCGTAGTCAAGGCTGTCTTGAGCTTCTGGAAGCTCGCCTCGCAATTATCGGACAAATGGAAAGGAGCACCCTTCTGGGTCAATCTAGTCAGAGGTGATGCAATAGGTGAAAAGCCCTGCACGAACCGCCTGTAATAACCTGCTAACCCTAGGAAACTCCTGATCACGGTCACTAAGGTGGGGCGTGGCCAACTCTGAACTGCCTCAATATTCTTGGGGTCTACCTTAATACCCTCTCCTTACATAATATGCCCCAAGAATGCCACAGACTCTAGCCAAAACTCACACTTGGAGAACTTAACATATAGCTTCTGCTCTCGCAAGGTCTGGAGCAGTACTCTCAGATGTTGCTCGTGCTCCCCCAGGCTATGTAAGTATATCAAGATAACATCAATGAAGACGATGACGAAGGAATCAATATAAGCCTGAACACCATGTTCATCAAATCCATAAATGTTGTTAGGGCATTTGTCAAGCCAAAGGACATCACCAGAAACTCATAATGGCCATATCTTGTCCGGAATGCAGTCTTCGGAACATCCGAGTCCCGAATCTTCAGCTGATGGTACCTCGAACTCAAGTCTATCATAGAGAACACCCTCGCCCCCTGCAACTGGTCGAACAAATCATCGATACGAGGCAACGGATACTTGTTCTTGATGGTGACTTTGTTCAACTGGCGGTAGTCAATGCACATCTGCCTTCTTCACAAATAACACCGGTGCACCAACATTAGGTCTAATAAACCCCTTTGCTAACAACTCCTCAAGCTGCTCCTTCAGCTCTTTCAACTCCTTAGGAGCCATGCGGTACGATGGGATAGATATAGGTTGGGTCCCTGGAGCCAAATCGATACAGAAATCAATATCACGATCCGGGGCATGCTAGGAAGATCAAAAGGAAACACATCGGCGAACTCTCGAACTATGGGAACTAAATCAATCGTTGGAGACTCTGCAGTGTTGTCTCGAACGTAAGCTAGATAGGCCAAACACCCCTTCTCGACCATGCGCCGAGCCTTCAAAAAAGAAATAACCCTACTAGGGGTATCAACTGTGGAACCCTTCCACTCCAACCTCGGCAACCCTGGCATCACTAGTGAAACAGTCTTGGCATAGCAATCTAGGACGGCGTGATATGGTGACAACCAATCCACGTTCAGGATGACCTCGAAATCAATCATATCCAGCAACAAGAGATCTGCTCTAGTCTCGAAGTTGCAGAATGTAACCACACAGGACCAGTAGACCCAGTCTACAACCACGGAATCACCCACAGGAATTCCCAAAGGTGCAGGAGGAATAACCAAGAACCGAGCAAAAGTGATGATACATAAGAATAGGTGGACCCCGGATCAAATAATATCGAAGCATCTCTACCGCAGACGAAAATAATACTTGTGATTATGGCATCTGAGGCCAATGCATCTAGCCTGGGTGGGAGAGCGTAGAATCTGGCTGGAGCGCCGGCTGGCTGTCCCCCGCCTGACTGAGCAGTAGATGGCTGACCTGTCCTTGTCTGACCTCCGCCTCTAGGATGGCCCCTACCAGCCTGCCCTCCACCTCTAGGCGGCTGGTGCTGAAATCATGGGCTGCTGACCCTGCTGCACTGCCTTGCCTCGAAGCTTGGGGCAGGTCTTCTTCAGATGACCCAGATCTCCACATTCGTAGCACACCCTAGGCACCATAGCCTGCTGCCCTGGAGGCTAAGCCTGCTGACCAGAATACTCACTGGAAGAAACTTGGATGACTGGCGGGCGATAGGAACTCTCTAGCATAGCGCTGAAGGGAGCACTAGAAGAATCCTGATAACCAGAATACCCGCCGGAGGAACCCTGAGTAGCTAGTGGGCGGTAAGAACTCTCCGGCATCGCACTGAAATAAGGTCTCATTGGGGCACCTCGGGGAGGGGGTGGTGGTGCTGAATATGAGGGTCTGATGGGCTGACCCCTCCCGAAGTGACCTCTACCCCTAGCTGGGGCACCTCTGAACTCTCCTGAAAACCGGGCCCTCTTGTCCTGCTGGATCTGCTCTCTACCCCTCAGGCGATACCCCTCAATCCTGCGAGCAATCTCTACTACTAGTTGATACTCAATACCCATCTCCACCTCTCGGTTCAAGCTAGCTCGAATACTGGTGAACAACCCCACAACAAATCTCCGCACTCTCTCTGCATCTGTGGGAAGTATCATGAGTGTATGGCGAGACAACTCAAAAAACCTTGCCTCATAATCGGTCACAAACATCTGACCCTGCTCAAGATGCTCAAACTGGTATCGTAGCTCTTCCCTCTCAGAGGGTGGAATATACCTATTCAAGAACAACTCGGTGAACTAGACCCAAGTGAGGGGAGGAGAGCCCGCTGACCTGCCAAGAACATAGGACTGTCACCATCTACGGGCCCTGCCCTCGAGCTGAAAAGTAGTGAAGTCAACTCCATGCGACTCCAATATCCTCATGTTATACAGTCTGTCCTTGCACCTGTCTATGAAGTCCTGGGCATCCTCATGACGCTCACCCACGAAGACCGAAGTCCTGGGCTTCTGCGGGTCACCATCTACAGCTAGTATTGGCTGGGGCACCACTGCGGCAACTGGTTGGGCCCCATCTGCGGGTAGTGCACCCGGAGTTTGATACATTGTAACTGCATGACCAGGAGCCAGAGCAGTAGGGGTTTGTGCTCCCCCTCCCGCATGTGAGGTAGCTGGATCTGATGGAAATAAACCAGCCTGAGTCATAGTGTCCATGAACCGAAACATATGGCCCATCATGACCTCCTGAAATCCTCGTGCTGTCATAAAGTCTGCCGGGGTCCGCTCAGTTGCAGGCACCTCGCCCTGCTCCTCAATGATAGGATCTCCCGCGGGGTCTGCTGGTGGTGGTAACAGAATAGTTCTGGGACGCCCTCGTTCCCTACCACGAGCCGATGCCCTCCCCCGGCCTCTGCCTCGACCTTTAGTAATGGGTGGAGCGGCCTTGCCCGGGTGTGGAACATCCGTCGTGCGTGTCCTCACCATCTCTGAGAGAATAGAAGGGGAAAATCTAGTATACCAATCACTGCACGATACGAGATTAATAAAGAGTAGTCTTTTCTAATACCCTATAGCCTCTCGAAGATAAATATAAACGTCTCTGTACCGATCTACAAGACTCAATTAGGTTTGCCCATAACTTATGAGACCTACGTGAACCTATTGCTCTGATACCATGTTGTCATGACCCATTTTCATAATAGGTCGTGATGGCGCCCAACGCCATTGTTGGGCAAACCAACGCGAAAAAATACAAAATAAACTTTCGATTACTTTAACCCCAAAATAGTTGAAATAATTCTAAAATCATGATGATTATACAACCCCAAAACGTATACTAATTTAGTGTGTGCCAAGACCCGGTGTCACAAGTAGTGGGCAATTAGTAGAATGTACAACAAAAAACACTACCCTAATGTCTGAACAGAAGTATAAATACATAAGAGAACTCCTTCAAGCTGCTGCACGACACGGAAAGGAAAGCAGCTCACCGTAGGAGTATCAAATCTGCTCAGTGGTGCGCGCCCGTCTGATAGTCAGTTGTACCTGCCTCAAACCCTGTACAATTAAGTACAGAAGCATAGTATGAGTACATAAACAATATGTACCCAGTAAGTATCCCATCTAATCTCGAAGAAGTAGAGACGAGAGGTCGACTCAATACTTACTAGGGTCAATTAATATGAGAAGCAATTTATAATAAGCTTAGATTTCTCAAGTTATTAACATTTAATAATCATGGAGTAACAGTTCTTTCCCAAGCACTAACATGGATGCTTGTCATAATCTAAGTAAATAAGGAACTCAGCTCTTGAAGAATTTCTAAGCAAAACATGCGCAAATAATTGTCGTGGGACGTACGGCCCGATCTAACATAAATAAAATGTGCACTGCGGAGGGTCGAACGGCTCGTACCATAGATGCATCTATTACCCCGCTCGCGAATCACCCGTACGACGCAGTCAAATAGAAATAAACTCATTAACAACCAGTAATAACAATTAATATACATATAAGGAAAAGCCATACACAGAAATGCCAATATTCTCCTTTAAAAGACCAAAAAGGATAAGGGTCATTCTCTTGTCTTATTCTTCTTACTCAAAATAGTTCATACGAATCCGAATTAATCAACACGTACTAGAATATCACGTAGAGCACGCTTATGGGTCCTAGACTACCCGGACTTAACATAATAGCCGCTACATACGAACTCTCGTCACCTAGTACGTACGTAGCCCCCGAATATAATGCCAAATAATTCAATTATTATACCTATGGGGACAATTCCCTCTTACAAAGTTAGAAAGGAAACGCACCTCGCTCCAAAGTGCACTTCCAATACTGAACATGAGTCCAAACCCTCAATTCGGAGCCGAACGATCCCAGACAAGTTAAACGAAGTGAGAACTACTAGTCAATATAGACTCACAAGATTGAATTCTAGCTATTAAACAATTTCCCAACCATTAACACAAGTTTCCTAAAATCCGACCCCGGGCCGACATGCCCGAATTCCGAAATTTTTCGAAGGAAGTTGTTCTCTACAACCTAAGGATCAAGAATATATGATTTCTAATTAATTACATAACAAATTTCGTGGCTAAATCCAAGTTTTATTAAAACCCTAGGTTTTAGCTCTAACCCTTTGATTTTTCCTAAGTTCTACTGTTTAATATACCTAAGGATGGGTGGAACAAACTTACCTTTTGAGAAAAATGGCACTCTGAGGATGTGTGTTGACAGTCGATCAATCTACAAGATCACTATCAAATATCGCTTCCCAATCCCAAGGTTAGATGATGTATTTGACCAATTACTTGGTTCTAAGGCCTTTTCAAAGATTGATTTGAAGAGTGGGTACCACCAGGTTCGTATGAGAGAAGGTTGAATGGAGGACCGTCTCAATGGTTGGTAAAGCCTTTTGGTTTTTCAAATGCTCCGAGCACATTCATGAGGCTTGTGACTCATGAGTTTAGACAATTCATTGTGAAGTTTGTTGTTAACGATATCCTAATTATAACAAAGAGGAAGCTTAACATAGAATGAATGCATTTGGAGAAGGTTTTTGAAACCTTAAGGAGAGAGATGCTATATGCACAACTCAAGAAGAGCATATTATAAACTAAAAGTGTTTGCTTTCTTGGTTACATAACGTATTCAAGCTAACCCAAGCAAGATCGGGGCAATCATAAGTTGGCCAATTCCTAGGTAAGTTTCGGATATAAGGAGCTTTCATAGAAAGGCGTCCTTCTTTCGATTATTTATCAAAAATTTCAGCACTTTGGTTACCCCCATAATTGTGTTTGAAAGGAGTCATATTCAAGTGGAATGAAGAAGCTCAAAAGAGTTTTGAATTGATTAAAAGAAGATGACACAAGCTCCTATCGTTCAGTTACCTAACTTTGACGTTTTATTTGAAGTAGAATGTGATGCTTCAGTTGTTGGTGTGGGAGGAGTTATTAGACAGGAAGGTAAACCCGTAGCTTATTTTAGCGAGAAGCTAAGTGGATCTAAATGGAAGTACTCCACCTATGAAAAAGAGTTCTCTGCTATTGTTCGCGTATTGCAATATTGGAGTCATTATTTATAACCAAGAGGGTTTGTGCTATGATATTCTGATCACCAACAAAAGCTCAACGCAAGGCATGAAAATGGGTAGAGTTTCTTCAGAATTTTCAATTGGTAATCAAGCACAAAGCCGGAAACCTCAATCAAGTGGCTGATGTAAGGTTTGACCGTGCTTTCTTTCTATGATGTGAACTATTAGGAACAGACTATAGCAAGATATATTGGTGGCTTAACGTGCCATCGCTGATGTTATTCGCCTAATACCTTATTGGACATTCAATGATTTATGAAATCTTGCCATCAACATCGAACAACTAAAAAAAAGGAGCCAAAGACATTATATTCCTAAAAGAATTACCCCAACCAGGGGAGTACTAGTCGCGGTTATGGTGGAAATCCCAAAGCCAATTATAGCGTAATTCTTCTAATTCATCTTCAAAGGGTGACGAAAAGAAACCTGAAGGGGATATGACTAGTAGAAGATGTTTCAAGTGCCAAGGTTTTGGGCGTGTGGTAGCTGATTGTCCACACCGCAAGGACGAGGAAGATAATCATGAAGAAAACCCGCTAATAGAGGAAGTTAATGAGGAAGATGAGGATGCCCATGTAGAACCTGATAAGGTATTCAGAGGATCTTACATGTTTAACATGAATATGATGAATCATCGCAACTTCCAAACGAGGTGTACATCACATGGCAGATGTTGCATTAATGCTGTTTCGGAAGAGATGCTGACTAAATTGGATTTGGAGACTAAGGTACACCCAAAACCTTACAAAGCTGGGTGGTTGCAAAATGGTGTAGGTATGAAAGTCACTAAAAGATGCTTGGTCTCTTTTTCTATTGGTAAATCTATAAAGACCAAATTTGGTGTGATGTGGTAAAGATAGATGCTTCATTTAGTTCTTGGAAGACCAGGGCAATATGATTTCATTCATAATTGATGGATGTAAGTCTTTTCGACGCCTTTGCACCCTAAAGAACTTCCAAAAAAGAAAAAGACCGTGTCTGATACGCTATCACAAATTATTGGGCACGTCAATAAAGGAGAGCAATTGTATATAACAGGAGGCATGGAAGACTCACAAGATAAGGAGCATGAGTTAGATACACGAGCCAAGAAGTTACTTGCTAAGTTTGATGAAGTGCTTCTGAACCATTAGAGCTTCCACCCATGCGCGATATTCAACATCAAATCGACCTTATACCAGGAGCATCGTGGCCTAACAAAGCCGTTTATAGGATGAATACTAACAAGCAGAACTCCAAAGGCAAGTCGAAGAATTATTGGAGAGGGGATTAATAAGGGAGAGCCTGAGTTCCTATGCCGTAACTGCTTGGATTGTTCGTGAGAAAAATGGCACTCTGAGGATGTGTGTTGGACAGTCTATCAATCAGCAAGATCACTATCAAATATCGCTTCCCAATCCCAAGGTTAGATGATCTATTTGACCAATTACTTGGTTCTAAGGCCTTTTCAAAGATTGATTTGAAGAGTGGGTACCACCAGGTTCGTATGAGAGAAGGTTGAATGGAGGAGACCGCCTTCAATGGTTGGTAATGCATTTTGGTTTTTCAAATGCTCCGAGCACATTCATGAGGCTTGTGTGACTCATGAGTTTAGACCATTCATGGCGAAGTTTGTTGTTAACGATATCCTAATTATAACAAAGAGGAAGCTTAACATAGAATGAATGCATTTGGAGAAGGTTTTTGAAACCTTAAGGAGAGAGATGCTATATGCACAACTCAAGAAGAGCATATTATAAACTAAAAGTGTTTGCTTTCTTGGTTACATAGCGCATTCAAGCTAACCCAAGCAAGATCGGGGCAATCATAAGTTGGCCAATTCCTAGGTAAGTTTTGGATATAAGGAGCTTTCATAGAAAGGCGTCCTTCTTTCGACTATTTATCAAAAATTTCAGCACTTTGGTTACCCCCATAATTGTATTTGAAAGGAGTCATATTCAAGTTGAATGAAGAAGCTCAAAAGAGTTTTGAATTGATTAAAAAGAAGATGACACAAGCTCCTATCCTTCAGTTACCTAACTTTGATGTTTTATTTGAAGTAGAATGTGATGCTTCAGGTGTTGGTGAGGGATGAGTTCTTAGCGAGGAAGGTAAACCCGTGGCTTATTTAGCGAGAAGCTAAGTGGATCTAAATGGAAGTACTCCACCTATGAAAAAGAGTTCTCTGCTATTGTTCGCGTATTGCAACATTGGAGTCATTATTTATTACCAAGAGGGTTTGTGCTATAATATTCTAATCACCAACAAAAGCTCAACGCAAGGCATGAAAATGGGTAGAGTTTCTTGAGAATTTTCAATTGGTAATCAAGCACAAAACGGAAACCTCAATCAAGTGGCTGATGTAAGGTTTGACCGTGCTTTCTTTCTATGATGTGAACTAATATATTTGGTTTCGACCATATTCGAGATAGGTTTCTTTACATGGGCATTATACAAAGCTCTTTAAGTCCCGTCCATTTTGTGAGGGAAGCACATCGGGGTGGATTAGCTGGTCATTTTGGCCATTCTAAAACATTGAAGATGATTCAAAAAAAACTTTCACTGGCCTAAATTTAATAAAGATGTGTCGAGGCTGATTGAGCGTTGTAAAAAATGGAGAAAACCAATAATGCATGGGAGCAATAAGGGCCAATTCCTACAACACCTGGGAATCTGTCTTTGTGCTAGGATTGCCAAGGACTCAAGGAGGTAAGGACGCTATCTTTGTTGTTGTTGACAGATTCTCTAAGATGGCACACTCTAAGATGGCTGTTTTATTTTTTAATAATATTGTCAAGTTACACGGTATTCCAAGAAGCATTGTTTCTGATCGCGACACTAAGTTTCTCAGTCGTTATTGGCGAACTTTATGGGCTAAGCTTGGTACGGAGTTGAAAAATAGGTGATCTTATCACATGCTGAGTTTAGGTGCATTGCTAAGAAGTTTGATCAAGAAGATCATAAGAGACCTGGAATCCTTGCTACGACATGCTGAGTTTGCTTCCAACAAGTCCGTGAATCGAACAACTAGTTAAAAGTCCCTTTGAAGTGGTTTATGGTAAGAATCCTATTGGTCCATTAGACCCCCCTCTTCCTAAAACCCAATATTTTGGTGGACATGCTGATGGGAGGGTTAAGCACAATTCCTACAACACCTAGGAACCTATCTTTGTGCTAGGATTGCCAAGGACTCAAGGATGTAAGGACGCTATCTTTGTTGTTGTAGACAAAGATTCTCTAAGATGTCACACTCTAAGATGGCTGTTTTATTTTTTAATAATATTGTCAAGTTACACGGTATTCCAAGAAGCATTGTTTCTGATCGCGACACTAAGTTTCTCAATCATTTTTGGCGAACTTTATGGGCTAAGCATAGTACGGAGTTGAAGTATATGTCATCTTATCACATGTTGAGTTTAGGTGCAATCGAAGTTTAGGTGCATTGCTAAGAAGTTTGATCAAGAAGAACATAAGAGAGCTGGAATCCTTGACATGCTGAGTTTGCTTCCAGCAAGTCCTTGTATCGAACAACTAGTTAAAAGTCCCTTTGAAGTGGTTTATGGTAAGAATCCTATTGGTCCATTAGACCCCCCTCTTCCTAAAACCCAATATTTTGTTGGACATGCTGATGGGATGGTTAAGCACAATAAAAAAAAGTCAAATGAGAAAGTAGTATAAGAGATTGAGAGACAAATAATGGCATATAAGAACTATACTCAAATAGTTTGAATACCTCATGATTTAGTGTGATACCCGATTACTTGATGAACAGACTATAGCAAGATATATTGGTGGCTTAACGTGCCATCGCTGTTATTCGCCTAATACCTTATTGGACATTCAATGATGTATGAAATCTTGCCATCAACATCGAACAACTAAAAAAAAGGAGCCAAAGACATTATATTCCTAAAAAGATTACCCCAACCAGGGGAGTACTAGTAGCGGTTGTGGTGGAAATCCGAAAGTCAATTATAGCGTAATTCTTCTAATTCATCTTCAAAGGGTGACGAAAAGAAACCTCAAGGGGATAGATAGTGTTTTAAGTGCCAAGGTTTTGGGCGAGTGGAAGCTGATTTGTCCACACCGCAAGGACGAGGAAGATGATTCCAATCATGAAGAAAACCCGCTAATTGAGGAAGTTAATGAGGAAGATGAGGATGCCCATGTAGAACCTGATGAAGGTGATATGCTTGTTATTCAGAGGATCTTACATGTTTAACATGATGATGATGAATCATCGCAACTTCCACACGAGGTGTACATCACATGGCAGAAGTTGCATTAATGCTGTTTCGGAAGAGATGCCGACTAAATTGGATTTGGAGACTGAGCTACACCCAAAACCTTACAAAGTTGGGTGGTTGCAAAATGGTGTAGGTATGAAAGTCACTAAAAGATGCTTGGTCTCTTTTTCTATTTGGTCTCTTTTTCTATAAAGACCAAATTTAGTGTGATGTGGTAAAGATAGATGCTTGTCATTTAGTTCTTGGAAGACCAGTGCAATATGATTTCATTCATAATAGATGGATGTAAGTCATTTCGACGCCTTTGCACCCTAAAGAACTTTCAAAAAAGAAAAAGACCTTGTCTGATACGCTATCACAAATTATTGGGCACGTCAATAAAGGGCAATTATACATAACAGGAGCCATGGAAGAGTCACAAGATAAGGAGCATGAGTTAGATACACGAGCCAAGAAGTTACTTGCTAAGTTTGATGAAGTGCTTCGGAACCATTAGAACTTCCACCCATGCGCGATATTCAACACCAAATCGACCTTATACCAGGAGCATTATGGCCAAACAAAGTCGTTTATAGGATGAATACTACACTACAAGCTGAACTCCAAAGGCAAGTCGAAGAATTATTGGAGAGGGGATTAATAAGGGAGAGCCTGAGTTCCTATGCCGTAACTGCTTGGATTGTTCCTGAGAAAAATGGCACTCTGAGGATGTGTGTTGACAGTCGATCAATCAACAAGATCACTATCAAATATCGCTTCCTAATCCCAAGGTTAGATGATCTATTTGACCAATTACTTGGTTCTAAGGCCTTTTCAAAGATTGATTTGAAGAGTGGGTACTACCAGGTTCGTATGAGAGAAGGTTGAATGGAGGACCGCCTTCAATGGTTGGTAATGCCTTTTGGTTTTTCAAATGCTCCGAGCACATTCATGAGGCTTGTGACTCATGAGTTTAGACCATTTATTGTGAAGTTTGTTGTTAACGATATCCTAATTATAACAAAGAGGAAGGTTTTTGAAACCTTAAGGAGAGAGAAGCTATATGCACAACTCAAGAAGAGCATATTATAAACTAAAAGTGTTTGCTTTCTTGGTTACATAGTAACTAGTGCTGGTATTCAAGCTAACCCAAGCAAGATCGGGGCAATCATAATGATCGCATCATAGGAAACTCAACTCTATTCAAGGAGAAGCATGAAGCTTTCGAATCTCAAAGATGGCCTTTAACAAGATGTCAAGCTAAAGAATTACAAAACAAGGTCATTAGACTTCAATTGCTAATAAAGAAGTTATTAATTGGGAGGAAGAGCTCAAGGAAAAAGGATGTGAATTGGCTAGGTGATAGCATCAAGGACAAGGATAGAGTTGTGGAAGCTCCAAGGCCATATACAAGATCTCAAGCTATAGAGTTGCAAACTAAGGTTGCTAGACTTCAATGGCAAATAAAGAAGCTTTTAATTGTAGAGGAGGAGCTTAAGACCAAAGGAGATGAATTGTCCAAGTTTTACAATTAATTGGTTGCTCAAATCGAAGTCCAAGAGGAGGAAGATTTGTTCATCCAAATCAGCCTTTGAAGTACACCAAATGGGCTCAAAATGAGCTTAAAGGAGGACCAAATGGAGCTGTTACAAAAGGAGCCCAATTGGAGTCCAAACCAATGGCCCAAACTAGTTGTTTTAGGGCCCAAATCTGCCCCAAAGGATCTTGGCCGCCCCTCCATTTAATATTGATGGCTATAGTGACCCCTAAACGCCTCCTACCTAATTTAGATGACTTTATAGCAACCCCCTACATTATTTTAAGGTTTTTTTTTCTGCTATAAATAAGGGGTTCTTCTCATTCATAAGACACAACATTATTGATTAAGTATATCATACTTTGAGAGTTCTTTTGAACCTTTGTTACTTGCGCTTTGAGAGTTATCTTTCAACCTTTACTAGTTCATAATTCAAGGTAGTAAGATTACTTCTCTTTTATGATATATTTGATTTCTTTGTGGTATTCTTAGAAGGCGATTAATACTAGTCGTTAATTGTTGTCTCAAGTTGCTCGTAAAGCGGCCAAGATCCGAATCTATTGTTTTGATTTGCTTTTTAAGTAAACTTTTGCGTTTGATTTGTTCCATAAATCAAGACGTTGTTACTTTGATCTTGTCAAGACTATAGAACTTGTGTTCTTGGAATTCTTTCCTTCAATCTTTCCCATATCCTTTATTTTCATCACTTTAATTCTAGTTGCTCAATTCCTTGTTGTTACGCATTTACTTCTCAAATTCTTTCACTTTAATTCTAGTTGTTCAATTCCTTGTTGTTACGCATTTACTTCTCAAATTCTTACTCTAGTTTTGGATTCCCGACCTAGTTGTTATCACATAAGTTGGCCAATTCCTAGGTAAGTTTCGGATATAAGGAGGTTTCATAGAAAGGACTTCTTTCGACTATTTATCAAAAAATTTAGCACTTTGGTTATCCCCATAATTGTGTTTGAAAGGAGTCATATTCAAGTGGAATGATGAAGCTCAAAAGAGTTTTGGACTGATTAAAAAGAAGATGACACAAGCTCCTATCCTTCAAAACTTTGATGTTTCATTTGAAGTAGAATGTGATGCTTCAGGTGTTGGTGTGGGAGGAGTTCTTAGCCAGGTAGGTAAACCCGTGGCTTATTTTAGCGAGAAGTTAAGTGGATCTAAATGGAAGTACTCCACCTATGAAAAAGAGTTCTCTGCTATTGTTCGCGTATTGCAACATTGGAGTCATTATTTATTACCAAGAGGGTTTGTGCTATAATATTCTGATCACTAACAAAAGCTCAACGCAAGGCATGAAAATGGGTAAAGTTTCTTCAGAATTTTCAATTAGTGATCAAGCACAAAGCCGAAAACCTCAATCAAGTGGCTGATGTAAGGTTTGACCGTGCGTTCTTTCTATGATGTGAACTATTAGTATTTGGTTTCGACCATATTAGAGATGGGTTTCTTTACATGGGCATTATACAAAGCTCTTTAAGGGAGTCCATTGTGAGGGAAGCACATGGGGGTGGATTAGCTGGTCATTTTGGCCATTCTTTAACTTCCACTGACCTAAATTTAACAAAGATGTGTCCAGGCTGATTGAGCGTTGTAAAAAATGTAGAAAACCAAAAATGCATGGGAGCTATAAGGGATTATCTGAGCCTTTGCCATTTCCTACAACACCTGGGAACCTATCTTTGTGCTAGGACTCAAGGAGGTAAGGAGGCTATCTTTATTGTTGTTGACAGATTCTCTAAGATGGCACACTCTAAGATGGCTGTTTTATTTTTTAATAATATTGTCAAGTTACACGGCATTCCAAGAAGCATTGTTTCTGATCGCGACACTAAGTTTCTCCGTCATTTTTGGCAAACTTTATGGGCTAAGCTTGTTACGGAGTTGAAGTATAGGTCATCTTATCACATGCTCAGTTTAGGTGCAATCGAAGTTTATGTGCATTGCTAAGAAGTTTGATCAAGAAGAACATAAGAGAGCTGGAATCCTTGCTACGACATGCTGAGTTTGCTTCCAGCAAGTCTGTGAATCGAACAACTAGTTAAAAGTCCCTTTGAAGGTAAGAATCCTATTGGTCCATTAGACCCCCCCTCTTCCTAAAACCTAATTTTTTGGTGGACATGCTGATGGGAGGGTTAAGCACAATTAAAAAAGTCAAATGAGAAAGTAGTATAAGGGATTGAGAGACAAATAATGGCATATAAGAACTTGCGGAACAGACTATAGCAAAACCAGACCGTGGAAGAATACACTCGAGAGTTTGAATACCTCATTATCTAGTGTGATACCCGAGAACTTGAGGAACAGACTATAGCAAGATATATTGGTGGCTTAACGTGCCATCGCCGATGTTATTCGCCTAATACCTTATTGGACATTCAATGATGTACGAAATCTTGCCATCAACATCGAACAACTAAAAAAAGGAGCCAAAGAAATTATATTCCCAGAAGAATTACCCGAACTAGGGGAGTACTAGTAGCGGTTGTGGTGGAAATCCCAAAGCCAATTATAGCGTAATTCTTCTAATTCATCTTCAAAGGGTGACGAAAAGAGACCTCAAGGGGATATGACTAGGAGAAGATGTTTTAAGTGCTTGGTTTTGGGCGTGTGCCAGCTGATTGTCCACACCGCAAGGACGAGGAATATGATTCCAATCGTGAAGAAAACCCGCTAATTGAGGAAGTTAATGAGGAAAATGAGGATGCCCATGTAGAACCTGATGATTGTGATATGTTTGTTATTCAGAGGATCTTACATGTTGAATATGAAGATGATGAATCATCGCAACTTCCACACGAGGTGTACATCACATGGCAGAAGTTGCATTAATGTTGTTTCGGAAGAGATGCCGACTAAATTGGAATTGGAGACTGAGGTACACCCAAAACCTTACAAAGTTGGGTGGCTGCAAAATGGTGTAGGTATGAAAGTCACTAAAAGATGGTCTCTTTTTCTATTGGTAAATCTATAAAGACCAAATTTGGTGTGATGTGGTAAAGACTGCTTGTCATTTAGTTCTTGGAAGACCAGGGCAATATGATTTTATTCATAATAGATGGATGAAAGTCATTTCGACGCCTTTGCACTTTAAAGAACTTTCAAAAAAGAAAAAGACCGTGTCTGATACGCTATCACAAATTATTGGGCACGTCAATAAAGGAGAGCCATTGTACATAACAGGAACCATGGAAGACTCACAAGAGGAGGAAGATTGGGTCACCCAAATCATCCCTTGAAGTACACCAAATGGGCTCAAAATGAGCTTAAAAGAGGACCAAATGGAGGTGTTACAAAAGGAGCCCAATTGGAGTCCAAACCAATGGCCCAAACTAGTTGTTTTATGGCCCAAATCTGCCCCAAAGGGTCTTGGCCGCTTTGGTGGCTATAGTGACCCCTAAATGCCCCGTACCTAATTTAGATGACTTTATAGCAACCCCCTACATTATTTTAAGGTTTTTTTTTACTCATATAAATAAGGGGTTCTTCTCATTCATAAGACACAACATTATTGATTAAGTATATCATACTTTGAGAGGTTTTTTGAACCTATGTTACTTGTGCTTTGAGATTTATCTTTCAACCTTTACTAGTTCATAATTCAAGGTAGTAAGATTACTTCTCTTTTATGATATCTTTGATTTCTTTGTGGTATTCTTAGAAGGCGATTAATACTAGTTGTTAATTGTTGTCTCAAGTTGCTCGTAAAGCGGTCAAGATCCGAATCTATTGTTTTGGTTTGCTTTTTAAGTAAAGGCGTTTGATTTGTTCCATAAATCAAGACGTTGTTACTCTGATCTTGTCAAGACTATAAAACTTGCGTTCTTGGAAGTTTTTCCTTGAATCTTTCCCATATCCTTTATTTTCGTCTCTTTAATTCTAGTTGTTCAATTCCTTGTTGTTACGCATTTACTTCTCAAATTCTTACTCTAGTTTTGGATTCCCGACCTAGTTATTATCACATAAGTTGGCCAATTCATAGGTAAGTTTCGGATATAAGGAGCTTTTATAGAAAGGCGTCCTTCTTTCGACTATTTATCAAAAATTTCAGCACTTTGGTTACCCCAATAATTGTGTTTGAAAGGAGTCATATTCAAGTGGAATGATGAAGCTCAAAAGAGTTTTTGATTGATTAAAAAAAAGATGACACAAGCTCCTATCCTTCAAAACTTTGATGTTTCATTTGAAGTAGAATGTGATGCTTCAGGTGTTGGTGTGGGAGGAGTTCTTAGCCAGGTAGGTAAACCCGTGGCTTATTTTAGTGAGAAGCTAAGTGGATCTAAATGGAAGTAACCTATGAAAAAGAGTTCTCTGCTATTGTTCGCGTATTGCAACATTGGAGTCATTATTTATTACCAAGAGGGTTTGTGCTATAATATTCTGATCACCAACAAAAGCTCAACGCAAGGCATGAAAATGGGTAAAGTTTCTTTAGAATTTTCCATTGGTGATCAAGCACAAAGCAGAAAACCTCAATCAAGTGGCTGATGTAAGGTTTGACTGTGCTTTCTTTCTATGATGTTAACTATTGCTATTTGGTTTCGACCATATTTGAGATGGGTTTCTTTACATGGGCATTATACAAAGCTCTTTAAGGGAGTCCATTGTGAGGGAAGCACATGGGGGTGGATTAGCTGGTCATTTTGGCCATTCTAAAACTTCCACTGACCTAAATTTAACAAAGATGTGACCAGGCTGATTGAGCGTTGTAAAAAATGTAGAAAACCAAAAATGCATGGGAGCTATAAGGGATTATCTGAGCCTTTGCCATTTCCTACAACACCTGGGAACCTATCTTTTGCTAGGACTCAAGGAGGCTATCTTTGTTGTTGTTGTCAGATTCTCTAAGATGGCATACTCTAAGATGGCTGTTTTATTTTTTAATAATATTATCAAGTTACACGGCATTCCAAGAAGCATTGTTTCTGATAGCGACACTAAGTTTCTCCATCATTTTTGGCAAACTTTATGGGCTAAGCTTGTTACGGAGTTGAAGTATAGGTCATCTTATCACATGCTCAGTTTAGGTGCAATCGAAGTTTAGGTGCATTGCTAAGAAGTTTGATCAAGAAGAACATAAGAGAGCTGGAATCCTTGCTACGGCATGCTGAGTTTGCTTCCAGCAAGTCCGTGAATCGAACAACTAGTTAAAAGTCCCTTTGAAGTGGTTTATGGTAAGAATCCTATTGGTAAATCTATAAAGACCAAATTTGGTGTGATGTGGTAAAGATAGATGCTTGTCATTTAGTTCTTGGAAGACCAGGGCAATATGATTTCATTCATAATAGATGGATGAAAGTCATTTCGACGCCTTTGCACCCTAAATAACTTTCAAAAAAGAAAAAGACCGTGTCTGATACGCTATCACAAATTATTGGGCACGTCAATAAAGGAGAGTCATTGTACATAACAGGAGCCATGGAAGAGTCACAAGATAAAGAGCATTATACACGAGCCAAGAAGTTACTTGCTAAGTTTGATGAAGTGCTTCTGAACCATTAGAACTTCCACCCATGCGCGATATTCAAAATCAAATCGACCCATGCGTGATATTCGCGTATTGCAACATTGGAGTCATTATTTATTACCAAGAGGGTTTGTGGAATAATATTTTGATCACCAACAAAAGCTCAACGCAAGGCATGAAAATGGGTAGAGTTTCTTCAGAATTTTCAAGTGGTAATCAAGCACAAAGCCGGTAACCTCAATCAAGTGGCTGATAAAAGGTTTGACCGTGCTTTCTTTCTATGATGTGAACTATTAGTATTTGGTTTCGACCATATTCGAGATGGGTTTCTTTAAGGGAGTCCATTGTGAGGGAAGCACATGGGGGTGGATTAGCTGGTCATTTTGGCCATTCTAAAACATTGAAGATGATTCAAAAAAATTTCCACTGTCCTAAATTGAACAAAGATGTGTCCAGGCTGATTGAGCGTTGTAAAAAATGTAGAAAACCAAAAATGCATGGAAGCAATAAGGGATTATATGAGCCTTTGCATTCCTACAACACCTAGGAATCTTTGTGCTAGGATTGCCAAGGACTCAAGGAGGTAAGGACGGTATCTTTGTTGTTGTAGACAAAGATTCTCTAAGATGGCACACTCTAAGATGGCTGTTTTATTTTTTAGTAATACTGTCAAGTTACACGGCATTCCAAGAAGCATTGTTTCTGATCGCGACACTAAGTTTCTCAGTCATTTTTGGCGAACTTTATGGGCTAAGCATGGTACGGAGTTGAAGTATAGGTCATCTTATCACATGTTGAGTTTAGGTGCAATCGAAGTTTAGGTGCATTGCTAAGAAGTTTGATCAAGAAGAACATAAGAGAGCTGGAATCCTTGCTATGACATGCTGAGTTTGCTTCCAGCAAGTCCTTGTATCGAACAACTAGTTAAAAGTCCCTTTGAAGTGGTTTATGGTAAGAATCCTATTGGTCCATTAGACCCGCCTCTTCCTAAAACCCAATATTTTGGTGGACATGCTGATGGGAGGGTTAAGCACAATTAAATAAGTCAAATGCGAAAGTAGTATAGATTGAGAGACAAATAATGGCATATAAGAACTTGCGGAACAGACTATAGCAAGACCAGACCGTGGAAAAATACACTCGAGAGTTTGAATACCTCATTATTTAGTGTGATACCCGAGAACTTGAGGAACAGACTATAGCAAGATATATCATCGCCGATGTTATTCGCCTAATACCTTATTGGAAATTTAATGATGTACGAAATCTTGCCACTAACATCTAACAACTAAAAAAAGGAGCCAAAGAAATTATATTCCCAGAAGAATTACCCCAACCAGGGGAGTACTAGTAGCGGTTGTGGTGGAAATCCCAAAGCCAATTATAGCGTAATTCTTCTAATTCATCTTCAAAGGGGATATGACTAGGAGAAGATGTTTTAAGTGCCAAGGTTTTGGGCGTGTTCAAGCTGATTGTCCACACCGCAAGGACGAGGAAGATGATTCCAATCATGAAGAAAACCCGCTAATTGAGGAAGTTAATGAGGAAGATGAGGATGCGCATGTAGAACCTGATGAAGGTGATATGCTTGTTATTCAGAGGATCTTACATGTTGAACATGATGATGATGAATCATCGCAACTTCCACACGAGGTGTACATCACATGGCAGAAGTTGCATTAATGCTGTTTCGGAAGAGATGCCGACTAAATTGGATTTGGAGACTGAGGTACACCCAAAACCTTACAAAGTTGGGTGGTTGCAAAATGGTGTAGGTATGAAAGTCACTAAAAGATGCTTGGTCTCTTTTTCTATTGGTAAATCTATAAAGACCAAATTTGGTGTGATGTGGTAAAGATAGATGCTTGTCATTTAGTTCTTGGAAGACCAGGGCAATATGATTTCATTCATAATAGATGGATGAAAGTCATTTCGACGCCTTTGCACCCTAAATAACTTTCAAAAAAGAAAAAGACCGTGTCTGATACGCTATCACAAATTATTGGGCACGTCAATAAAGGAGAGTCATTGTACATAACAGGAGCCATGGAAGAGTCACAAGATAAAGAGCATTATACACGAGCCAACAAGTTACTTGCTAAGTTTGATGAAGTGCTTCTGAACCATTAGAACTTCCACCCATGCGCGATATTCAAAATCAAATCGACCCATGCGTGATATTCGCGTATTGCAACATTGGAGTCATTATTTATTACCAAGAGGGTTTGTGGAATAATATTTTGATCACCAACAAAAGCTCAACGCAAGGCATGAAAATGGGTAGAGTTTCTTCAGAATTTTCAAGTGGTAATCAAGCACAAAGCCGGTAACCTCAATCAAGTGGCTGATAAAAGGTTTGACCGTGCTTTCTTTCTATGATGTGAACTATTAGTATTTGGTTTCGACCATATTCGAGATGGGTTTCTTTAAGGGAGTCCATTGTGAGGGAAGCACATGGGGGTGGATTAGCTGGTCATTTTGGCCATTCTAAAACATTGAAGATGATTCAAAAAAATTTCCACTGTCCTAAATTGAACAAAGATGTGTCCAGGCTGATTGAGCGTTGTAAAAAATGTAGAAAACCAAAAATGCATGGAAGCAATAAGGGATTATATGAGCCTTTGCATTCCTACAACACCTAGGAATCTTTGTGCTAGGATTGCCAAGGACTCAAGGAGGTAAGGACGGTATCTTTGTTGTTGTAGACAAAGATTCTCTAAGATGGCACACTCTAAGATGGCTGTTTTATTTTTTAGTAATACTGTCAAGTTACACGGCATTCCAAGAAGCATTGTTTCTGATCGCGACACTAAGTTTCTCAGTCATTTTTGGCGAACTTTATGGGCTAAGCATGGTACGGAGTTGAAGTATAGGTCATCTTATCACATGTTGAGTTTAGGTGCAATCGAAGTTTAGGTGCATTGCTAAGAAGTTTGATCAAGAAGAACATAAGAGAGCTGGAATCCTTGCTATGACATGCTGAGTTTGCTTCCAGCAAGTCCTTGTATCGAACAACTAGTTAAAAGTCCCTTTGAAGTGGTTTATGGTAAGAATCCTATTGGTCCATTAGACCCCCCTCTTCCTAAAACCCAATATTTTGGTGGACATGCTGATGGGAGGGTTAAGCACAATTAAAAAAGTCAAATGAGAAAGTAGTATAAGAGATTGAGAGACAAATAATGGCATATAAGAACTTGCGGAACAGACTATAGCAAAACCAGACCGTGGAAGAATACACTCGAGAGTTTGAATACCTCATTATCTAGTGTGATACCCGAGAACTTGAGGAACAGACTATAGCAAGATATATTGGTGGCTTAACGTGCCATCGCCGATGTTATACGCCTAATACCTTAGTGGACATTCAATGATGTAGGAAATCTTGCCATCAACATCGAACAACTAAAAAAAGGAGCCAAAGAAATTATATTCCCAGAAGAATTACCCCAACCAGGGGAGTACTAGTAGCGGTTGTGGTGGAAATCCCAAAGCCAATTATAGCGTAATTCTTCTAATTCATCTTCAAAGGGTGACGAAAAGAAACCTCAAGGGGATATGACTAGGAGAAGATGTTTTAAGTGCTTGGTTTTGGGCGTGTGCAAGCTGATTGTCCACACCGCAAGGACGAGGAAGATGATTCCAATCGTGAAGAAAACCCGCTAATTGAGGAAGTTAATGAGGAAAATGAGGATGCCCATGTAGAACCTGATGAAGGTGATATGCTTGTTATTCAGAGGATCTTATATGTTGAACTTGAAGATGATGAATCATCGCAACTTCCACACGAGGTGTACATCACATGGCAGAAGTTGCATTAATGCTGTTTCGGAAGAGATGCCGACTAAATTGGATTTGGAGACTGAGGTAGACCCAAAACCTTACAAAGTTGGGTGACTGTAAAATGGTGTAGGTATGAAAGTCACTAAAAGATGCTTGGTCTCTTTTTCTATTGGTAAATCTATAAAGACCAAATTTAGTTCTTGGAAGACCAGGGCAATATGATTTCTTTCATAATAGATGGATGAAAGTCATTTCGACGCCTTTGCACCCTAAAGAACTTTCAAAAAAGAAAAAGACCGTGTCTGAAACGCTATCACAAATTATTGGGCACGTCAATAAAGGAGAGCCATTGTACATAACAGGAGCCATGGAAGACTCACAAGAGGAGGAAGATTGGGTCACCCAAATCAGCCCTTGAAGTACACCAAATGGGCTCAAAATGAGCTTAAAAGAGGACCAAATGGAGGTGTTACAATAGGAGCCCAATTGGAGTCCAAACCAATAATGGCCCAAACTAGTTGTTTTATGGCCCAAATCTGCCCCAAAGGGTCTTGGCCGCCCCTCCATTTAATATTGATGGTTATAGTGACCCCTAAATGCCCCCTACCTAATATTTAGATGACTTTATAGCAACCCCCTACATTATTTTAAGGTTTTTTTTACTCCTATAAATAAGGAGTTCTTCTCATTCATAAGACACAACATTATTGATTAAGTATATCATACTTTGAGAGTTCTTTTGAACCTTTGTTACTTGTTCTTTGAGATTTATCTTTCAACCTTTACTAGTTCATAATTCAAGGTAGTAAGATTACTTCTCTTTTATGATATCTTTGATTTCTTTGAGGTATTCTTAGAAGGCGATTAATACTAGTTGTTAATTGTTGTCTCAAGTTGCTCGTAAAGCGGTCAAGATCCGAATCTATTGTTTTGGTTTGCTTTTTAAGTAAAGGCGTTT
>MU747051.1:23985-47654 GCA_026770625.1 Nicotiana glauca | reverse complement strand
CAGTATTTGTTAAGACATGCTAAACTAAATGATTGTTTGATTTCTGGGGTTAATTTGAGCCTTGTATGATTGTTTGTTCTCCCCTCTTACTTGCTACTTGTTTTGAATGTCGAGTAGAATTTTATCCTTTAAGCTCCATAAAGGCCTCCATTCCCTTTATTTCCCTTTTAGGATTAGAAGTTCTAATACCCCGGGGGCTGATAGGATTGGGAGGGTAGTAGCATGCGGTAAGTAAACAATACCGTTCCGCTNGTACCGATGTTGTGTGTATGATCCATGTGATATATAAACCTAGGGCCCCCCCCCCCCCCCTCTTTATTAGTTTGTTATTTTCAGATTTTTCAAAAGTTGCCCAAAACCTTTTTCAAACTTCCATGTCTGTTTATTTCCGTAAGTTATTTGCATCATTATTTGATCTCTCCTCTCATTGCGTATCTCTTCTTAAATTGCAAAACTATTATCTTCTAAATTTCAGCATCTTTAAATCTTTTTTTATATTTGTAACAGTTTTCCCGTATTTGCAATGCTTGCTTGTTTACTTATTTGCTTGCATTTAAAGTCACAATTGTAGCATGGTCGGGAACCACACTAGTGGATCTTGAGGGGTGCCTAACACCTTCCGGGATAATTTCAATCCCTTACCCAACTCTGGTTTTCATCTTTAATTCTTCTTGAAGTGTCCTAATGCACTATAATCATTAGGTGGCGACTCTCCAAAATCCAAAACCCAACTCCCAAACGGGAATAGAGTTGTCTTCCCAAATGTCGTATACCCGATTCTGCGAGGAAAAAGGGGGCGTCGACAGCATGGCGACTCTGCTGGGGATTTCTTTAGTCTTTTTACCATTACATGTTATTTGTGACTTCGTTATTTCTTTAATTACCTTTATTTCTTGTCTTTTAATTATTTCATCATGAAAAACTAACTTTGCTCTTCATGTCTTTCCTTTCATTTAACTGCTTTCCTTACTTCTTTATTATTTCAATGCCATTGTAATTTCGAGCATTTATTGTAATCATTCATTATATGTACGTGAAAATACATGTCAATCTATTTTATTCTTTTAAATTGCATCTTCAACATCATACTCCACTCGTGCCAAAACATAATCCTATAGCAACACTTATAATGAGTGGTTGCGCTCTTCCGATATTATCACCTCTAAATGTGGCAAAGGCATATTTGCAGTAAAACCAGTCGATCGATGGTGTAGTCGACAGTTCCGTGCCTTTCCCTCTTGAGTCGTCCGCTCAAGGGTACCAGTCTAGCACTTCAAAATAGAAACCTTATTCCATTTAAATTGTACATGCATCATGGTCAAACCTAGCTGAGTCAGTTATGTTGTCCACATAATGACTCATTAAGATAGCCTTGTCCAAAGTCCACCGGGTTTCCTTGAAATCCAAACGGATACCTCCACGTTCTGTGCATTTATTTGGAGAACTTAAGTGCTTTGCTATGCTAATTATTGATTTAAATAGTCGAGTCTGGTAGGGGTAAAGGCCTAACACTCTGTTTTGCATAAAATGAGGCACGAGGTCCCCAGATTTGGCATGGTAACCAACATTCATCCAAGACTGCTGAATTGGTGGATAGACCCCCACTCTAGTGATCAGACACTTGTCCACAAGTACTTAGGGAATTTGCCTTCTCTTCTAGAATTTGCTGTTAGGACTATGCGAGTTGGTGAAGCTGTTTGAGGGAGACGAGGTTGCCAAATCTGGGGAAGGTCCTTCTGGGACCAAGTAGTTAGGAGTCCTTTTATGCTTTATTTTTATGTAATAAGGCCAATGGCCAATAGTGACATTTTACTTTCTGTTATTTAGCATCGTTTTGGATTCGTCTTATTTTTTATCAATAAAATGAGGCATTTAACATTATAAGTTCTCCAAAACTATTTGTCGCTAGGCCTACCTCAGGCACAACGAGGCACCCAATTTAGGACACGATTTATATTCTTGCACTATGTGTTTAAATATCGCAATGTTTTCTCATTATAATCTTTACTAACTTTTTACCTTTTTGTTTTTACTTTTGATTTTATTCCCCTTCCCCAAAGGTTAGTTCGTGCACTCTGGCATGATCATCTTAAGCAGAAGGGAACATCTCAATAATTGGACAATCAAAACCGTCAGGGCCCCGAAAGCTTTGGGGTAGCAAGGCTAAACAAAAGAACCATGCATCTCATTTTTTTTAGCTTACTTTACTAGTTGATTTTCTTTTTGCATTGTCTTCTATTTCGAAAAGATCTCCGATGTTTCAAACAATTATAGATTTAATCAAAGCAGTTCAGTTTATCATATATATCTTGCTTATTATTTTCTCTATCATTTACTCTATTTTATACAGCATTACTATTACTTATCTTTGATGATGAACCAACGACTGTGACTTGCAACGAAACAACGCAACAAAAAGATATAGACTCAGAAAAAGATGAGATACCTGAAGAGGTCGTTAGAGAGATTGAGAATTTTGAAAATAGACCTAAGTCCAACCTAGAAGAAACTGAGGTCATTAATTTGAGAGATACGGAAAATGTCAAAGAAACTCGCATCAGCGTTCACTTGTCGCCATCAGAGAAGGAAGAATATACGAAATTTTTAAAAGAATATGAGGACATATTCGCCTGGTCGTACGATGATATGACTGGTCTCAGCACAGCCATTGTAGCTCATAAGTTGCCGATAGATCCAACCTATCCACCAGTAAAGCAAAAGCTCAGGAAATTCAAGCTCGGCGTGAGTTTGAAGATCAAAGAAGAGGTTACTAAGCCAGTCAAAGCTAAGGTTCTCAAAGTGGTAGAGTATCCAACATGTTTAGACAAAATCGTTCCAGTACCAAAAAAGGACGGGAAGGTTAGAATCTGTGTCGACTACCGGGATCTCAACCGGGCCAGTCCCAAGTATGACTTCCCCTTGCCAAACATACACATTCTTATCGACAACTGCGCTAAGCATGAGTTGCAATCTTTTGTTGATTGTTTTGCTGGGTATCATCAGATATGGATGGATGAGGAGGATGCAGAGAAAATGGCTTTCATCACGTCGTGGGGAATGTATTGCTACAAAAATGATACCATTTGGATTGAAGAATGCTGGCGCCACCTATATGAGAGCCATGACTACTATCTTTCACGACATGATACACAAGGAGATCAAGGTATATGTGGACGATGTCATTATCAAATCCAAGAAAACCACTGATCATATGGAAGATCTAAGAAAGTTCTTCAACAGACTGAGAAGGTATAACTTGAAACTGATCCCGCCAAGTGTGCATTCGGGGTTCCTGCTAGAAAACTACTGGGTTTTATCGTGAGTCGTCGAGGAATAGAATTGGACTCATCAAAGGTCAAATACATCCAAGAATTGCCACCCCCAAAGAACAAGAAGGATGTGATGAGTTTCCTGGGGAGACTCAACTATATCAGCTGGTTCATAGCCCAGTCCATAGTCATTTATGAACCCATCTTTAAAATGCTAAAGAAGGACGCTGCTACTAGATGGACCGACGATTGTCAGAAAGCCTTTGACAGAATCAAGGAGTACTTGTCAACGCCACCAGTCTTGGTTCCGCCCGAGCCAGGAAGGCCCTTATTGCTTTATCTTGTAGTTTTGGACGGAGCATTCGGTTGTGTTCTAGGACAACATGATGAGACGAGAAGAAAGGAGCAGGCCATCTACTACCTCAGTAAGAAGTTTACCCTGTACGAGGCCCGATACTCCTTATTAGAGCACACCTATTGTGCTTTGACCTGGGTAGCTCAGAAATTAAGGCATTATTTCTGTGCCTACACCACTTATCTTATATCTAGGAGGAACCCACTGAAGTACATTTTTCAAAAGCCCATGGCCACTGGCAAGCTCGCCAAGTGGAAAATCTTTTTGATTGAGTTCGACATTGTTTGCGTGACTCAGAAAGCAATCAAGGGTCAAGCCATAGCAGATCACCTTGCCGAGAATCCCATTGAAGGAGAATACGAACCACTGAAAACGTATTTTCCTAACGAAGAAGTGTCCTTTGTAGGAGACGACATTGCAGAATCCTACGATGGTTGGAGGTTGTTTTTTGATAGAGCCACAAATTTCAAAGGAGTTGGCATAGGGGCAGTCCTAGTATCAGAAATCGGCCAGCATTACCCGGTGTCCGCCAAGCTCAGGTTTCCTTGCCCAAACAATACGGTGGAATACGAATCTTGCATCCTGGGGCTCAAAATGGCCATTGACATGAATATTCAAGAGTTGCTAGTGATCAGAGACTCAGACCTGCTCATACATCAAGTTCGAGAAGAATGGGCAACCAAAAACTCTAAGATACTTCCCTAATTGCATCACATACAGGAGTTAAGGAAAAGATTCACAAAGACAGAATTTCAACATGTCCCCAGGGTCCAGAACGAGTTCGCTGACGCATTGGCTACTTTGTCATCCATGATCCAACATCCAAAAACAAACTTCATTGATCCCATCCCAGTAAGGATTTATGATCAGCCAACTTATTGTGCTCACATTGAGGAAGAAGCGGACGGAAAACCATGGTTCCAAGACATCAAGGAGTTCATGACAACAGTGGAATATCCAGGGCTTGCCAACGCTACTCAAAAGCACACACTTCGGAGATTATCCAACAACTTCTTTCACAGCGGAGGAATCCTATACAGGAGGACTCCCGATTTGGGTTTGCTAAGGTGTGTCGAAGCAAAAGAAGCATCCAGATTATTGAACGAGGTGCACGCAGGGACTTGCGGGCCGCACATGAATGGTTTTGTCTTAGCAAAGAAGATACTCCGAGCAGTGTATTTTTGGATGACTATGGAAACAGACTGTATCCAATATGTTCGCAAATGCCATCACTGTCAGATACGTGCAGACATGATAAATGTGCCTCCTAACGAGCTTGCTGCAACAAGCTCACCGTGGCCATTTGCCGCCTAGGGGATGGATGTCATTAGGCCTATAGAGCCTGCCGCAACAAAAGTGCACAGATTTATCCTGGTGGCGATTGATTACTTTACTAAATTGGTTAAAGCAACATCATACAAGGCAGTGACTAAGAAAGTTGTGGTAGATTTCATTCGTGATTATATTGTTTGCCGATTCGAGATTCCAGAATCAATCATCACTGATAATGGTTCCAATCTCAGCAGTGACTTGATGAAAACAATGTGCGAGATGTTTAGGATCAAATACAAGAACTCTACAGCCTACAGGCTTCAGATGAATGGAGCTGTAGAGGCGGACAACAAGAATATCAAGAAGATACTAAGGAAGACGGTCAAAAGTCACAAACAATGGCATGAGAAGTTAGCATTTGCTTTGCTGGGATACCGCGCTACGGTCCGCACATCAATTGGGGCAACTCCCTATATGCTGGTTTATGGTACAAAGGCGGTCATTCTAGCCGAGGTAGAAATTCCATCCTTGAGGATCATACAAGAAGCAGAGTTGGACGACACAGAATGGGTAAAAGGTTGCTACGAGCAGTTAGCCCATATAGATGGGAAAAGGATGAATGCAATTTGCCACGGTCAGTTGTATCAAAACAGAATGTCCAGAGCCTTCAACAAGAGAGTTAATCCAAGGAAGTTTACACCGGGGCAGCTGGTGTTGAAGAAGATATTCCCACATCAAGATGAAGCCAAGGGGAAGTTCTCTCCCAACTGGCAAGGTCCGTACATAGTTCACCGGGTTCTAACTGGAGGAGCCCTTATTCTTGCAGAAATGGAGGAGAAGTCTGGCCAAAGCCAATCAACTCAGATGCAGTGAAACGATATTATGTGTAATCACCTATGATTGCTTTATGATGTAATTTGAACTATGCCTGGCCTGATTCCCATTTAAGAGGGGATACGTAGGCAGCCCTATGGGTTCAGTCACAATTTAATAAAAATCTCATTTCCGCACTATTATTGGAAATGGGCAGAATTTTGAGGAGGACCCTCAAAATTCCGAAGTTGGTCTTCAACCGCTCATCACCAAGGATCTCACCGCAGTAAACTGGGACAGGATTTTGAGGAGGACCCTAAAAATTCCAAAGTTGATTTTCATTCATTTGGCGCAGCCATCAGAAGTGCCAGTCAGTGAACTAGGGCAGAATTTTGAGGAGGGCCCTCAAATTCCGGAGCGAGGGAGGTTGCAGTGTTTTGAACCATGTTGTAGTCGTTGGTTCATTTAAACAAAACTATTTTCCACTTATGTTATATTTATTAAAACATGCATGACTGTGACAGCTGCTGTTTAGCAACGCTATCCCAATGATGCACAACGTCGGAAGCCACAGAAGAGTGAACTAACCTTTCCCCTTTACAAAACTCACAATTTTCTTTGGATGCAGGCACCCAAGTCACAAAGTTACCAAACGTGTTATGCAACCGCAGCGAACCGTTGTGCGTATGCACATTCGCTATCTGCACGCAATAGCCCAGTAGCCGCAATATCACGATCAGTTATCAGCTAAGAATTTTTTGTTCTTACTATTCACTTTATCTTATTGCATTACCTTTCTTCCTTTCGAGACTAAGCGTTGTCTCCATCCTGCATTGTCTGCATAAGGCTAACTTTCTACCTTCCGAGACTAAGCGTTGTCTCCGTCTGCATTTTTCTGCATTGCATAAGGCTACCTTTCTGCCTTTTGAGACTAAGCGTTTTCTCCATCTGCATTTTCCTGCATTACATAAGGCTACCTTTCTGCCTTCCGAGACTAAGCGTTGTCTCCATCCGCATTTCCTGCATTGCATAAGGCTACCCTTTCCGCCTTCCGAGACTAAGCGTTGTCTCCATCTACATTTCCTGCATTGCATAAGGCTACTTTTCTGCCTTTTGAGACTAAGCGTTGTCTCCATCTGCATTTCCTGTAATGCATAAGGCTACCTTATGCCTTCCGAGGTTAAGCTCTACCCATGGCTAAAATATCTCCACCTTTACTTACGTCTTGCAATCGGCTGAAATATCGATTATTTCATTTAAATTTATTCTATCGGCTAAAATATCGCCATTTACATTTCTTGCATCGGCTAAAACAAAAACGTTATTTAAATTTTTCTGTCGGCTGAAATATCGCCATTTACATTTCTTGCATGGCTGAAAAATTGCCACCTTTACTTACGTTTTGCATCGGCTGAAATATCGCCAAACCTCATTTAAATTCTCTGCCAGTTGAAACATCGCCATTTACATTTCTTGCATCGGTTGAAATATCGCCTGTCTCATTTAAATTTCCGTCGGCTGGAATATCGCTATTTACGCTTTTGCATCGGTTGAAATACTGCCAAATCTTGCATTTCATGGGCTGAAATATTGCCAAACTGTCCAAAGGGGTCATCATTCGGAGGCATCATCTTCATAGCCTGAGAACACCATGCCATGGCCCGAGAACCCCACCTTATATCTTGCACATCATTATTCAAAGGCATCATGGTTTGGAGGCACCATTGTCATAGCCCGAGGACGTCATTTAATAGCCTGCGAATCCTTTAATTTTGCGCCTTATGGCCCAGGACATCATGGTCCAAGGACGTCATCCTAACCGTCTGAGGACATCATTCATGGTTCGACGAGAACTTGCATCATGTTTTAGTCTATGCACAATATACGCCTATATTGCTCACTTGCAGGTACATCGGCTGGCACCGGCCTTCTCAGCAGGAGCGATTCCACTCCGGCTCCTGCAGCCTATCAACTTCAAAACACCTTTTGCTTCCCCCCAAGCGTTGTGTCCATCCTTTCAAATCTCCATCGTCATGTATTGTCAATGGTTCCTGAACTACATACGGCCTGATTCCTGTAAGACCAGGGATATGCAGCCAGCTCAAAAACCAGAGCTCGGTCAAAATCTTTTCAAAATGCCGCTTCCGGTCAAAATTGGTCATCATATCTTTACTCGACAACTCTTTCATCCTCCTCAGGTAAAGAGGGGCAGCTGTTGATACCCAATTTTTCCGTATGTATTTTTTATACCTAAAATACTTTCAAAATAGCATATATAAGTACACCAAAGGGTTTTGGCATTTTAATGATTTTTAAACCAACTTATTGCTTATTTTTATACCATAAAATCCGATAATTATTCACAAAACTATCATTTTGGTGGGGAATTTATTTTTATTCTCATATTTACATCAAAGTATAGCTAACATGATTTTTTCATATTTTTACAAATTCGTTTGGTATTTTTTAAAACTAAATTGTGTATAATTGCAATACTATCCTCTTTAAGATTTTATGGTATTTTATAATTATAAAATTGGTTCCAGTATTTTTAAATTAATATTTATATATCATTAATTGATTCATTACCTTTAATTTAATTTCAAAATCATTTCTATCATTTTATAAAAATAAAAGGGAAAACTGGCTATTTAAATTTTGGCCTCATTTCATTTCATTATAACCCCAATTCCATTTGAATTTTAGCCTAAAATCAACCCAATTTCAAACCCAATTGGACCGGCCCCAATTCCAAACCTGACCCCCCGATCCAACTATTTAACCCGCCCATATTTCTTTAAATCCCGGCCGTTGATCCTTTTGATCAATGGTCACGATCAACCCTTTCCTTTTTAATTCCACCTAACCCAACCCTAATCCTCATTTCTCTTCAGCAGCCACCTCTGAAACCCCCTCTCCTCTCAAACTCTCTTGAAGGGTCTCGAAACCCTAGCCCCTCTCACCTTTCTCTGACCATAATCTCACCGGAATCCATCGCTTCCCAGGCCATGGATGGCCTGTACTCACCTTCATTCACCCTTAAACCATGGGTGTTCGAGATTTCGAGGTATGGCCTTGACGGCGTCCGTTCAGATCCTCTACAAATCCGTGGTTTTATGGCCTCTCCGGCCTTGCTCCGGCGTGTTCAAGCTTCAGGAGCCTATCTCTGGCCATCTCCGACTCGAGACCATACTTTCTTCCAAGCCTTCTCATTTTTAGGGTTTCTCTAAAACACTAAAGCTATTCGAGGTTTTTCTCTGGATGTTTTCTTAGATCTATACTATATATGTGCTATATTTGACGTTTTAAGCTATTTCCCCAATTTTCCTTTCAAAATTAGTTTATTTCCAATTTAGGGTTTCTGAAAAGTCTTTGAATGGTTTCTATTTCTTCTTTTCTTTGTGTGAATCTGTCTGTGCCATGTTCTTATGTTCCTTCTTCCAACTCGCATGTTCTTTTTCTCTTGTGTTCTTAAGTTTGCTGTGTTATGTATGTTCTTCTATTTTTGTGCTCTGTTCTTTTTTCTACTGGTTTTTATAGTATGCTTTTACATGTCTATCTTATATGTCCCTTTACAGTATTTTTTAACTGGGCTTTTAGTCCTTGTTTGCCTTTACTGGACCTTTGCTTGAACTCTAAGCATGTTTCATCTACTGTTTCCCTAAGCTTACATCGCCTCTTCTCTCCTGAACTTGTTTGAGTGACAAACTTTGCTTAAACGTGTTCCCTGTGTTTCAAATTAGTTTCTACATTCCATTTGCCTTGAACCTGCTATGCTATTTGTTTGTTTCGTCATAAGTCTCTTGAAAGAGACTACTGACCCTGTTCTAGTTGTTGTCTTCTCGTCTATGCATCTTGTTCGAGTCAGCAACCCTAGTATTTGGGTTTTTTTTAGCAGGCATGACTTTGTGTTTGGACTAGGGTTGTATTCAGAACCCTTGACTCTCTCAAACTCATTCTGAGTTTATGAACTAAACCTTCTTCGCTATGACTCTAAATTTTTCTATGCTAGTCTCTCTCTGGTTTCACATGTCTGTATCCTTTATATATGATAAACTCTTCTTTTAAAAGGCCTTTTGCCAACTTGTTATTGGTTCCGAATCCCTTTTTATAAGGTTTGATTGAGTGTTATTGATTTCCTTTAAATTAAACCTCTCTTCACCTTTCCTGGTTGGATTTAGACTCAAATCATGATTTTACTGGCTGTTGAATGATTGCCTTTCCTTATTTTTTTCCCAAACCGTGTACTACTATAATCTTTCCTTAAATAAGTTTCTATGTATTTACCCTCATTATACTGCTTTGGAAAATATTTCGAACCCAAACCCTTTCCTTAATTATTCTGCCCGTTTGAAAATTAAATCCCTTGACTGAAGGGAGATTGTATGAGATTGATTTCAAGGTTCTTTCTTACCTTTTTCTTACTTGTTTTCTACACTATAAAAGGAGGCTACTCTTCTACACCTTTTAACACCTACACTTTCCCAGACTAAGACTCTTGAGTTGCACTCTTAGACATATTAAGCATTCTGCCTCCTACTCTCTTCTTCTCTTTTCTTCTCCTCTTTATTTTCTGAAATATCTTTGAGTTCTCTTTGAACTTCCAAGTGTTCTGCTGAAACCTGATCTGTTCCTTCTAATTTCCTGTTGTCTGCTTGCTCTGTTATTCTACTTATTCTTACTTTGCAACTGGTATGTTCCTTTTAGTTTAAATAATTTTCCTCCATTATGTATTTACATCCTAGTTCTGTTATGCTTTCCTTCATTCTGTTGCTGCAACTTTGTTACTACTTCTTTTATGTGAACTCCCTTTCCCTTTCCCCTTTGTGTGTGAGTTGTAGTTCAAGCCATAGCAGCACCTTAACATTGCTGTCTATGAATCTGAACTAGGTTCTTTGAACCCATAATTCAATCAATTCCCACTCCCCTTTCCCCTTTATGTGTTTGTGCCTTGGACTTGAGTCTGATAGTGTCCTAATCACTATCCAGACTTAGGTCTGACCTTCAAAGGTCTGCTCCAAACTTGTTTAACCTAAACAAGTGGTCAAGGGTGTGCCAGCCTACTTTATGGCTAGGTATGACCACCACCTGTCGTGGCTCCCTAATTCACTTTCACTTTGCACTTATTCCTAGCTATAAGTTCTGCCCCTCTCTTGCAAGCCATGCTTTGGGACCCTTGAGCTCCCTCTAAACTTGGATGCTTGAGAGCTAACTTTTCCACACTGCACTGTTCCTAATTCTAATGGTATCTTGGGTTTAAGCGATGTCGGGGATCCTTGAGATTCCTTAGAACTTCTAAATACCCTGGATAATGAGAAGGCTTTGGAAATCTGGATCCCGGAGTTGGTTAAATACATGTTATTGGACATTAGGATTGAATTAGGCTGCTCGGATCTAGCTGTTAGCTTTTGATGTATCTCTTAGTTTCTAGTTTGATTCATTAGGTTGTAATAATTTTGTATAAAATTCGGGGATTATAGTGAAAGGGTGTGGGAGGGATCTTTATTTTCTTGCATCAATAAGGGTAGATATCATGCTTTAGGACTCTATCTTTTTTCTAGAAATCCTACCTATAGGTCTGTTTGACATCTCTGATTCAATCACATAGATACCATGCCTATAGGGTTTAACGTTTAATTATGTTTCAAGTCACCTAGAAATCCTGCCTATAGGTTTTAATGTTTAACTATACTGCAAATCACATAGAAAGCATGTATATAGGATTTAACGCTCATATTCTGTAACTAACGCGTGTAGAGATCCTGCCTATAGGAATTCTAAGCTTTTCTGAAAATTCATGTATAGATATCATATAAATAGGGAATGCATATTCATTAGGCAAACCGTAGGATTAATTAAAAACAGTCATCTCTTCATAAATTCTTTAACAGGTTCTGAAAAATCAAATGTAGATATCATGCCTATAGGATTTTGCATCAAATTCGTCTGATAATAATCTATTAACTAGTCCTTAACGACTTAATTCAGTAACGTTTTCAAAAGCCTTAATCTTTTTGATAAAACTCTCTCGAATCAGTGTACATTTGTCCTAAAAGTTGATTTTTTCAAATTTGAATATTTTCTGAAATAGTTCCTTTTCTAATATTCTGCCTAAGCGTTTTCCAATTAAATTCTAGTCTTCCTGAACTCGTCTTTTAAAACAGTTCTGCAGCTTACTCTTTTCCTTAGATAGTTATGTCTTTTCTTCGAAATTCTTTACAATTATTTCTGTGTTTTATAACCGGACAGTCCGCTGATTTTCTTTGAAACTTATTTCTAAACTAAGTCTGTAGTCTCTTCTTTCTTTCAAAAACTCTTCTGCATTAACCTATCTTCTGAAATCAATACTTTTCTAAATAACTCGCGTTGAATACCTTAATACCTGACAACTGTATCCGAGTTGCCTAATGCAGACTTTCTGCCTAAAACACATGTGTTGAACCAGTCCGTTCGCTGCTTAAATTTAATCTAAGACCAAACCAGTATTTGTTAAGGCATGCTAAACTAAATGATTGTTTGATTTCTAGGGTTAATTTGAGCCTTGTATGATTGTTTGTTCTCCCCTCTTACTTGCTACTTGTTTTGAATGTCGAGTAGAATTTTATCCTTTAAGCTCCATAAAGGCCTCCATCCCTTTTCTTTCCCGTTTAGGATTAGAAGTCCTAATACCCCGGGGACTGATAGGATTGGGATGAGTAGTAGCATGCGGTAAGTAAACAATACCGTTCCGCGCTTTAATACCTTAACGGGTTGGGAAAGGTAAACATGGAGATGATGATTACACGATAAAACTATGTGTACAATCAGGTACCGGTGTTGTGCGAATGATCCATGTAATGTATAAACCTAGGACCTCCCCTCCTTCTTTATTAGTTTGTTATTTTTAGATTTTTCAAAAGTTGCCCAAAACCTTTTTCAAACTTCCATTTTTGTTTATTTCCCTAAGTTATTTGCATCATTATTTGATCTCTCCCCTCATTGCGTATCTCTTCTTAAATTGCAAAAATGTTATCTTCTAAATTTCAGCATCTTTAAATCTTTTTTTATATTTGTAACAGTTTTCCCGTATTTGCAATGCTTGCTTGTTTACTTATTTGCTTGCATTTAAAGTCACAATTGTAGCATGGTCGGGAACCACACTAGTGGATCTTGAGGGGTGCCTAACACCTTCCCCTCGGGATAATTTCAAGCCCTTACCCAACTCTGGTTTTCATCTTTGATTCTTCTTAAAGTGTCCTAATGCACTATAGTCATTAGGTGGCGACTCTCCAAAATCCAAAACCCAACTCCCAAACGGGAATAGAGTTGTCTTCCCAAATGTCGTTTACCCGATTCTGCGAGGAAAAAGGAGAGCGTCGACAGCTAGCATAAATCTTATGCCCCTAGCGATCTATAAGAGGTGGGGCATAAATCCTATGCCCCACCTCGATGTTGTTGCAGTTGGCGGACAGGACCGTGAAAAGACCTTGTGGTATCTTAGATGATATGTTGATTTAGGTAGGGAAATTTGTGTTCCCTATAGATTTTTGTGATTCTAGATTGCAAGGTGGATGAAGAGATTCCCATAATTTTGGGAAGGACATTCTTAGCCACTGGGAGAGCTCTCATTGATTGTGAGATTGGGGAGCTCAAGATGTGATTGAACGATGAAGAGATAACATTCAATGTGGAAAAATCTATGAGGAGACCAAGTGAATTCGCCAATTGTTCTCTTATTGATGCCGTTGATGTAATCGTCGAAGCTGATGATGAGATATTAACTATTGAGGACCCTCTTGCTGCATTCCTAACAAACTTAAAGGATGTGAGTGGGGAAGAACTGGCGGAATGTGTATTGGCTTTAGAGGGTAGAGGGTTCTGGGATAAAACTCTTGAATTTGAGCCCCTAGTCTAACAGAGAAACTCCTCCAGCCAAGCCATCCATTGAAGAGCCACCAAAGCTGGAACTGAAGCCACTGCCCGCCTATCTCAGGTATGAATTCCTTGGACCTAACTCCACATTACCTGTTATTATCTCATCTAGTTTGTTAGATGTGTAGGCAAAACAACTCTTGCAGGTACTCAAATAGTGTAAGATTGCCATTGGGTGGACCATGGCAGGCATTAAGGGGATCAGCCCCGCCTATTGTATGCATAAAGTTCTGCTGGAAGAGGGATACAAACCTTCCAGGGAACACCAAAGAAGGCTGAACCCCAACATGAAGGAAGTGGTGAAGAAAGAAGTGATAAAGTGGTTAGATGTGGAAATTATTTTCCCAATCTCTGATAGCAGCTGGGTTAGCCCGGTTCAATGTGTGCCTAAAATGGGTGGCATGATGGTAGTAAAAAATGATAACAATGAACCGATCTCTACGAGAACCGTCACGGGCTGGAGAATTTGCATGGACTAAAGAAAGTTGAATCTGGCCACATGGAAAGACCACTTCCCATTTTTCTTCATTGATCAGATGCTAGATAGATTGGCAGAGAGGTGTCACTTCTGTTTTCTGGATGGGTACTCAGGGTACCATCAAATCTCCATTGCACTTGAGGACAAAGAAAAGACCTCCTTCACTTTGTCTTATGTCATTTATGCCTTTCGGAGGATGCCATTTGGCATATGCAATGCACCCGCCACATTCCAAAGGTGCATGATGGACATATTCACTGACATGGTGGAGGACATAATGGAGGTATTCATGGATGATTTCTCAGTGGTGGGGAACTCATTCAATGGGTGCCTTATAAATCTAACTTGTGTATTGAAACAATGTATTGAGACTAACCTGGTTCTTAATTGGGAGAAGTGTCATTTCATGGTACAGGAGGGTATAGTCTTGGGGCACCAGGTGTCAAGTAAAGGAATTAAGATGATCGCACTAAAGTTGACGTGATAGCAAAGCTGCCACCTCCAACTTCAATCAAAGCAATCAGGAGCTTCCTCGGGCATGCCAGTTTTTACCGGAGATTCATAAGATACTTTTCAAAAATTTCCAACCCTCTTTGTAAGTTGTTAGAAAAAGATCACCCCTTCTTATTTTCTGATTATTGCAGGGTAGCATTCAAGGAGTTAAAAAGGAGGTTGGTCACAGCACCCATCATTGTTGCCCCCGACTAGGAGTAGCCATTTAAACTCATGCGTGATGTCAGTGACTACACAGTGGGGGCAGTGATGGGACAGCGGAAAGATAAACTAATGCATCCAATCTCTATGCAAGGAGAATTCTGAGTGGAGCCCAGCTGAACTACACTATAACTAAGAAGGAGATGTTGGTTGTGGTGTTTGCTTTTGATAAATTCAGATCATATCTGATCGGATCTAAGGTAATTGTATACACCGATCATGCATCTCTCAGGTACTTGATTAAGAAGAAGGAGTCTAAACCGCACCTAATTCATTGGGTGCTGTTACTGCAAGAGTTCGACCTCGAAAGTTATGACCGTAAGGGCACAAAAAATCAAGTCGCTGATCATCTATCACGAATTGAAAGAGCTGAAAATTCAAATGAGGTTAAGGACATTCTGGAAACCTTTCCTGACAATCAACTGCTCCCTACCAGTCTTGAGGAAGTGCCATGGTATGCAGACTTTGCAAACTACCCTGGCGTGTGGCATAGTTCCTTATGATCTTTCCTCGTTACAAAAGAAAATTTTTTATCATGACTGCTGCATGTATTATTGAGATGAATCTTATCTATTTCGAATATGTGTTGATAATAGGATCCGGAGGTTTGTCCCCGAGATAGAACAATCTTCTATTTTGTAGGCGTGTCATGCATATCGGCGTATGGAGGGCATTTTGGAGGAGGCGAGACAACCGCGAATGTAATAACCTGACCGGTCGTATTGAGTACCAACGCTCCGTTCAGCAGTCAGAGGCCATGAACAGCTTCATTTCAAGTATTATGACTTGTGCGCGTGGTCGGAGTTAAATTTCAAGAAGTCCAGAGTTGATTTAGGAAGAGAATTCTCATTTGAGAAGCTTAAAGTTGAAAGAATGAACTAGGATTGGATTTTTGAGTAAACGACCTCGGAATTGGGATCCGAAGGTTCCAGCAGGTTCGTATGATGATTTCAAACTTGGGCGTATGCCCGGATTGGGTTTTGGATAACCCGGGAGCGTTTTGGCGCCTATTGTGGAAGTTAGCATTTTAGAAGAAATCTCATAAGTTTGACTTGAAGAGCATTTCAGTGTTATCGACGTCCGTTTGGAATTCCAAGACTGTGAATAGCTCCGGGTAGTGATTCTGGAGTTGGGGGCGCGATCGGAAGTGAATTCGGAGGTCCGTAGACCATTTTGAAGCCATTTGGATAAAGATAGAAGTTGAAGGTTTTTGGAGAGTTTGACCGGGGAGTTGACATTTTGATATCGGGGTCGGAATCAAATTCCGGAAGTTGGAGCAGCTCCGTAATGTCAAATATGACTTGGGTGCAAAATTTGAAGTCAATCGGACGTGATTTGATAGGTTTCGGCATCGGAAATAGAAGTTGGAAACTTCAAAGTTCATAAACTTGGATTTGGGGTGTAATTCATGATTTTAGCGTTGTTTGATGTAATTTGAAGCCTCGAGCAAGTCCAGAATATATTTTGGGATTGGTTGGAGTCCCGAGGGCCTCGGGTGGATTCCGAGTGGTTAATGGATCAAAAATTTGATTTTTGGAAGAGCTGAGTTTCTAGTGTCTGGTATTTCCGCTTCTGCGGAAATGGGACCACAGAAGCGGCCCCGCAAAAGTGAGGAAATAATAGCATAAGCAGTTTTGGACACCGCAGATGCGGTCAAGTCTCCGCAGAAGTGGGACCGCATCTGGGGAGGAGAGGTCACAGAAGCGGAACAGGTTGGCTTAGGGAGGAACGCAGAAGCGGTTTCTGGACCGCTTAAGCGTGACCGCTGATGCGGTTTGGGTTCTGCTGAAGCGGAAAATGGCTGGAGCTTGGGAATCGCAGGAGCGGAATTTTGTCCGCAAAAGCGGACTCCGCAGGTGCGAAAATATCCCGCAGAAGCGGAAAACGACTAGGGCAGAAGCCTAATTTAAGTTATGATTTGGTTCATTTCCCCCATATATTTTCATGGCTTGGGGCGATTGTGGAGAGATTTTAGGAGGGAATTTTCGCCATCAATGTTAAGGTAAGTTATTCCCACTTATTATAAGCTAAATACATTGATTATGTATGAGATTAAGCATGGAAATTAGTGTAAATATTGGGTTTTGGTGGAAAAACCTAGAAAATTATAAAACTTGGATTTTAGCCACGATTTTGAGAATGGAAGTAGGAGAAAATTATATAATTGAGTTCCTAAGGTTAGGGGTAACCTTTGTCTTCGAAAAATTTTGGATTCCGAGCACGTGGGCCCGAGGGCATTTTGGTCATTTCACTAAACGAAGTTGGGAATTCATATAATATAAATTGTTAATAGGTATTTGAGTATATTCTCATTATTTTGTCGTTAATTGGCTAGTTTGGGTGCATTGTGAGTTGGTTCAAGCCTTCGGAAGGATGTAGAATGCCGATTTCGAGTCTTCGGAGCGAGGTGAGTCTCCTTTCTAATCCTGTGAGGGGGAAATTACCCCATAGGTGAAGTGAATAATTAAGTGCTCCTATTTGTGGAGGCTACGTACGCACGAGGTGACGAGAGTCCGTGCGTAGCTACTATTATGTTATTGTCCGGGTAGATTAGGACCCAGAAAGCATGTTATACTTGAATAAATAATGGACTCATTAATGACTTGAATTGTTTAAACCACCTTTGATTAGTAAACAAATTTAAAAGAGATTAAACATCATTCCCAAATTGTTAAACAGAGAATTTGCTTATTTGGATAATTATTCCTCGATAAAATTTTAATTGGCTATCTGAGCATGTATATTATGTGTACCGCGTCGCATGGATAATTCGCGAGCAAGGTAATAGATCATTTAATTGATAATTGGATGTTCTAAAAGACTTAAGCTGCGTTTTCTCAAATTAATAAAGAGAATTGGCCATTCCTGGATATTTGCTCCACGATGACTTCCTGACTGTTTATCTGTCTGTGTGTGTTTTATTTTGGAACGGGCCGAACGCCTCGGCAGATTAATAGATGCATCTATAGGCGCGTCGTCGACCCTCGGCAAGTGCATATTTATTTATGTTGGATCAGGCCGTCGCCTCGGTATGATTTTCGCATGCCTGTATTCCTGCCTGAACTTGATTATGTTATTGTTGCCCTTTTGTGGCTTAAACATATTTGGATTATGTTTTAAAGAGAAATTTGGGAAATTCTCCTATGAAAGAACTACGTGTTTATTTGTTTCCTCTATTTAAATAGAATCATGTCTATAAAGAATAAATCCACGAATTAATATGTGAAATAAGAATAAATGATCATTGGACCATTAGAGTGTGTCAAAGTTGACCATCTCGTCTCTACCCCTTCGGGATTAGGCAGGACACTCACTGAGTACACGTTGATTACGTACTCATACTACACTTCTGTGCATTTTTGTTCCATAGGTATACTTANACCTGCAGCTAGTGTAGTTCCTTTCTGTACTTTGATTATTTATTTCCTGTCCATTGTATTTCGGACAGAGGTTGTATTTTATTTCATTATTAGTAGTCGTTCATGCACTTGTGACACCGGGTTTCTGGGAGGGTTTTCAATGGATTTGTTCTATTTATTATCATTTAAATTTTAATTCTAATAATGAACTTTTATTTATGAAAATTGGAAGGAAAAACCTTAGATTTTTAAAAGTATTAAAAGAGGAATTAATTGATGAGTTAGTCGGCTGTCCTGACAGAGGTGTCTGGCGCCACCACGACCCTTAGTGGATTTTGGGTCGTGACAACATGGTATCAGAGCACTAGGTTTCCGTCGATCTCACGAGTCATGAGCAAGTCTAGTAGAGTCTCGCGGATCGGTACGAAGACGTCTGTACTTATCCTCGAGAGGCTGCAGGACTGCTAGGAGTACTTCCCTTCTTGATTTCTTTATCGTGCGGTTCTATTCCTTTGAGGCTTATGCCTTTCATTCCTTTCCACTCAATCTTGCGCGATGCGAGCGCTTGTTATAAATTGAAAATTGAAGAATTGAAATGGCACTACAAATGTGGTGCGGGATGATTTTTCCCGGTATAGTTGATTGGACTATTATAGTCGCATTGTGGAAGGGTATTCTACAGTTCAGCTCAGTAGCGGAACTTCTAAGAGCCTTGAGGCTAGGCACAGGTTGCCATGATGCTCATGAGCAGTTATTTCCGCTGCGTTGTTGTAATGGTGGGATGTTGCCCATCTGTCGAGGTAGTGAATGAATTGAAGGGAGGTCTACTCAGTGTGTAATCAAAGGGATTCAGTATTTTATTCCCGGCAAGGGAAAGTCAATCAAACCAAGGATGGTCAGATGTGGACTAGTAGAAGTAATGAAGCGTGGTAATTGCAGGCGTGAAGGAGTTCTGTCCTCTATTGGGCTGTTGTTGTCCTAATTGGACGTATTAAGTTTATCGGTGTTATGATCTTTTATGATCAGCCATTGGGGCAAGATATTGTCAAATGGCATTGGAAATGCAACTATCAAATACCGCGGGATGCGGTGGTTCCGGACTGAATCAGAACTGCAAATGCTGTGATTTGATAAAGACAACCTTCGGAGAGGCTTGGGACTAATAGCAAATTGTGGATTCATGTTCTATAAAGATGAGTTTTATTAAGGTGACGACTTGGCAATAAGAGATGAAAAAGGCATATGGGAAGTGTCCAGGGGAGTTTTAAACTTCTAGAGGGCCAAGCAGAGGAAGTGCATGCCGAGCAATTGATTGAAGAAGTGAGTTTGCCCAAAGAGGGAGAGCAGTGGAGCTGCGTAGAGGCTTGGCAATGAGAAAACTATGCACCTTAAGGGAGTCTAGAACGACTTAAGGATATCGGTGCTTGATTATGGTCACTTTCAGATCAAATTCGAAGTGGGGATTTCAGCGACGGGAAATGGAAGTCGGTAGATTAACTCGAAGCATGGTGTTGTTATGCGGCAGGAGATTAGGTATGGTGCAAATGAGCTGCTTGAAGTAAAGAAAGGTGTAGCTCGACTGTGAAGCGAAAGGATGTTGTTGCACATTTAATGGATGTCCATAAAGGATGAATGGACTCGTATAGCCGGAGAGTAAGCTCGAACTCAGGATGGGTTATTGATGTCGTAGTAATGGTACCCCATGCAGCAGCATTGGAAGATGTCGAGGAGTAATTTCGACAGGTGGGGTATTCCGGTGAGCAGGGTAGCAGTCGCGTGGTTGGCGAGACTCCTGCGAAGAGTTCTACTGGATATGAATCAAGGGGAATTGTCGCATGAATGGTGCTAATGATTTAGAGTATCAAATTGACTTTCTATGGTAAGATATCAAGAATGCCAGCGATTGTTGGTGCGAAGGTGGATGATGATTCTGAATATGAAAGATGGAGATTTGCATGAGAATTCCGAGAATTTGCGGCGGATGGTTGCACAAAGTCTTTGTCAACAAGAGATTAAGAATAATGATGAATTTCAGAGTATTGTAATACTGATTTCAAGCTAAGTGGGAGAGTCCCACCGCTTATGATTTGGGTTGCATGGTTAGCTGCTTGCGAAGTTTCTTGATAATAGCATACTGAGGGGATTATCTCAGCTACGGAAAAATATCATAAGTAGTAATTTGAGCAGAGAAATTGTTAAGGATGTGCTATGATTGGCCTTATGGGCTCATGTTCGAACTTGGGGAAGAATTCGGGATTTATGCCTTGTATGGAGGCGGGTTTTAAAGGGAGTAATTCTGCTAGTTGCCTCGTCGAGAGGGTACTCCTGTGTTATGAAATCTACGTAGCCGATTATATTCAGGATCAAGTCAGAGCGAACGACTCTCAGTAACGGTCCTAGTGCATTCAAGAGGTAAAGTGTGGTGTCTAGTAATGTTGAGTTTATAGGCATAATTGAGGATCAAGCTTGGAAAGCAGCTTGTGAGAAGTGGCACAAAATGTTTCGTGATGGTTGGCTTGTGATGTAGCAATTGGGAAGTACGAATTGGTTTGTGGGGGTTGAGACAGCATGGTCTCGTGGTTTAAGGTCACTCAGGATGAGTGTAGAAGGAGTATGTTATGTGTTGAAGAGAATTGGTACTATTTCCAAAGCACTCAAGGATAAATTGAAGGAAAGGGGTTGATTAGCCATAGTTGAATTTGGCATGGTGAGATCTGTGATTAGTTCATTCAGTATGATCAGGTTGTGTGTATGATTGATGACGATGCGTATCAGGCTTGACAGCCGTCACAATTGATGTTATTCAGAAGCCTTCTATTTCTAAGGCCCGTTGTGTAGAAGCAGATCCTGTAAAAGGTTATGGTGGCTTGGACCACTACTTGCAGATTTGCATATCCTACGGTTATGGGAAGTTACCTAGGTATTGCTATGATTCTCCTAAAGTGAGTTAAATGAAAGGTCTTATATGATGAAATGTTAGTTTATCAGTGGTTCCAAGATTGTGAGGGAAATTGTGTCTATCGTATATCGGCATGTTGGGTGCAGTGAGAGGTATGGAATTTGAAGTAAGGATCAAGGTTACAGCTTGGTAATGACTATGATATCACAGGCTCGGATGAGCAAGGAAAGGGTTGAATGATTAGAGTAAATTGGTATTGGCTTCAGAGTCACCGGAGATCGATGTTTTGTGAAAAAGACTTTGTATCCTGGTTAGGGATTCTTGATCGCTTTTCAGCGTTAGTGCGACCGATGGTTGGAATGAGCAGACTCGATATTTATTTCAGAAGATTGTGGGAGCGTGTCCCATGGGAAGATCGTGTAAGTGTGGCATGTAGTCACCTGATTGGCTAAAGATTTAAGCAAGTATGAGGATTGTGGAAATTACAGTTGCTTGAGAAGCTATGCCTGGAGGGAACTTTGTTTATTGGGTTATGAACTGGGGAGGTTACTCCTGTTATGACGGTTGTTCTTATGTGTCATGTGGAAAAGAGAGTTACTATGAACCTTTGAAAGGTTATTCGCCAAGTTGGTGCAATCAGAAATCGGCTTGAGATCGATGTATTGATGTATATATGTGAATAGGGCTTTATATCTGGCTAGTTATGTTAGTTTCAGCGAGCGTTCCCTATGAAGGAACGGTTGGGGTGTTATTTTGTCATCAGCTATTCCAGGTAATGATGTATTGCGCCGTATGAGTTGTGAGGCGGCTTGAGAAAATTGTTTACGTGTTGAGAATCCACATAGAAATGATGTGTTATGAGCAGGATGACTTTGAGATTTATGTTGTATATCGCACCTTGGTCGTGCTTGAATTTCGTAACCTATAGCGCTTATGTGTTTCCTCAGGGATGGTATTATGCACTTAACGTGCTTGCGATCGAAATTCGATGTTTTGTTGTAATGAGCAGATTTAGCTCAAAGTGCAATCTCCTTTTGTGAGATCTATTTATGGATCGGGTGGCACGCCGCCATGGGTATGTTATTTGGATCGAGTTGCGTGCCGCAACAGTGTGATGTCGAGACTAGTTCTCTATGTGCTATTCCTTTATGTGTTTCTCTTCCTATCTTTTTAGGAAAAGTCTATACTAGTGCGGGGTTTAGATAATTCCTTCCAGAATTCGAATTCCTATTTGTGTTGTGTTCGGATTGGTGGCCTATTGGCGCACGGTGGCATCAGATGAGATTTTAATGATATTTGGGGTGGCTTATTGCCTGAGCAGTTGTATCGGATGAGACGAGATCCCTTGATCTAGGATTCTGTGCAATCCAGTTATATGAGGTATATTATGGAGATAAGACCATTATGAGGTTAAGGCCTTGTCAGGATGTAGGCCTAATGTGTTGTTGACTCGGCGATTGATTATGAATGTCGGTACATCTCGTCCGCCGTGGCAGTATGGTAAAGGTTAGAGTAAGACCTGTATGTGTCATGGGGTGCAAAGGGAGTATCGGATCAGTAGAATTTTGGCTAAGTTGATCAGAGAATATTAATGTGGCCCTGTGGAATTAGTGTTGCAAAGTAAGAATTTTGCAAAGTTATGTCGTTGTGTTTGAGTACAGCGTGAAGCGATTGAGATGGTGACTGTATGTTGGAATCAGGCCTGGCATAGAATTCCGGATGTTGGAATTGGGCTATAAGGCTTAATTGCCTGAATAAAGGGGAGTATCTTCAGAATTTATCGGGCTTATGTGCTCAGCTAAGTTTTGGTAGCACGGGAAGGCGTGTGAGGTGCTAAACAGTGATTTTGGACTACTCCAGTACAGTTCTCAGCACGTTCGAGGATGAACGTATGTTTAAGTGGGAGAGTATGTAACGACTCGATCGGTCGTTTTGAGTACCAGTGCTCCGTTCAGCAGTCGGAGGCCATGAACAGCTTCATTTCAGGTATTATGACTTATATGTGTGGTCGGAGTTAAATTTCAAGAAGTCCAGAGTTGATTTGGGAAGAGAATTCTCATTTGAGAAGCTTAAAGTTGAAAGAATGAACTAGGATTGGATTTTTGAGTAAACGACCTCGGAATTGGGATCCGAAGGCTCCAGCAGGTTCGTATGATGATTTCGGACTTGGGCGTATACCCGGATTGGGTTTTGGATAATCCGAGAGCGTTTTGGCGCCTATTGTGGAAGTTAGCATTTTAGAAGAAATTTCATAAGTTTGACTTGAAGAGCAGTTCAGTGTTATCGACGTCCATTTGGAATTCTGAGACTGTGATAGCTCCGTGTAGTGATTCTGGAGTTGGGAGCGCGATCGGAAGTGAATTCGGAGGTCCGTAGACCATTTTGAAGCCATTTGGCTAAAGATAGAAGTTGAAGGTTTTTGGAGAGTTTGACCGGGGAGTTGACTTTTTGATATCGGGGTCGGAATCAAATTCCGGAAGTTGGAGCAGGTCCATAATGTCAAATATGACTTGTGTGCAAAATTTGAAGTCAATCGGACGTGATTTGATAGGTTTCGGCATCGGAAATAGAAGTTGGAAACTTCAAAGTTCATAAAGCT
>MU747051.1:1016-18662 GCA_026770625.1 Nicotiana glauca | reverse complement strand
ATAAATCGGGTGGCGAGTTTCCTTGAACTTCTTTCTCCCTGCTCGTTTCTTGGGTCGACTCGTAGCTAGTAGGATAATTCCTTCGTCGGGCGCTGGTGATGATCTTTCAGACGAAGATGATGATGTTTCTTGCGAGTGATTGGAATCAAACGAGCACGAAATCGAGTTAATATTATTCATAGTTGGTTTTCTTGAAATAGTCACGACTGTTATAATAGTGTATAAGAGTCAAACTTTGTGTAGTGAGCGAAGTGCTATGCTTAAGAGTACGTTGTTGTTGAAATTGTTGGTTGTGGAGTTTTGAGAATTTGCTGAAAGTTTTAAAGTGCTATTTATAGATTTGGATAAAGTTGGATTATGAAGAAAGAAGAAGAAGTAAAAGGAGGAGCACGTGTCTGCGATATTGACGCGCACACGGAATTTTATAAGTTGGCTAAGAATAGAAAAACTGCAAAAAGTGTTTTTCTTATTATTTTCGTGGGGTCTACTTAATTCTTTTTTCTGTAGTTTTTAACTAGACCAAATTTATATTTATGCTGAAAAGTACGTGAAAAGATCTCATATTAGAGGTAAAATACCCTAACTATAATTTCATATTTATAGCTCGAAACTAAAACCTATAAAGGAGTAGTTAGTAACCGTAGCAGATCTAGAATACGACAACGGGTTCATGTACGGGAGCTCAGTAACTTGTGCTCGAGTGCTGTTTTTATATTAAAATGTCCAATTAATATTTATTATTATTTGACGGCGAACACAATTATTACTGTAAATCTGCTTGAAATCGAAATAGGAACTCGTAAATTTCGAATTCCCCGTGGTTAGCAACTTAGCAATCTACCAAAATTATTATTGATGGGGTCTACATCATTGTATATACTTATTAAACAAATGTTTGTTATGACTAGGGGTTTTATAGCACGTGGTTAAATTAATGAGTTGCCAGATTTTAGGATATATGATAATAAAAAAAGAGTAGTACTCTAGGAGTATGTTTTTTTGTTGTTTTCATTGTGGGTAAATGGGGACAAACTTTTTTTGTCTAGTTCTCAGGAAACAGATGGAGTTTTAGCACACGGGTGCTACACACTTTAGCCACTTTCAACTTTCTGACTACGAATATTCCTATTGAGAATTTGTCGATTAAATCACTTTAATAAATTGTGTGAATTCCTAAACTTTTAAACATTGATAGAGTAAATAAAATTATTATATTATTGTGTTATCTAAATTATAATTACAATAACTACTCATCATAATAGAATTAATTATCTGAAAAAGAAAGCATGAAATCTATTGCGAGAAATTACACTATACAAAGGGAAACTCGACGTACAAGGCAACTCTCGCGTTTATGTAGGGTTCAGGGAAGTGTTGCACCCCAAAGATATGATATAGACCATGTATCTTAATGTAAATATTAGTGATTGCTTTTACGACTATAGTGTGTGACTTAGGTCACACAGAGATAATTTTATTATTGCTCCAAGGCACTTCTTTCGAAAAATTAGACTGATAATTTAATACAATTGCACAATCATAAGTTAAATCCAAATTTAAGTTTTAGAGTATAATTGTAACGAGTCAACTATACTGCTGGCAGAGATAGAGAGAGAAAGAGACGATCTCTAAAGCTCCAACATATTTCAGTGCGGTGGATTTCCACAATATTATTCTCCATTCTCATTAAAACCATATGACATAAGATGCATTACTCAGGTGATGTCTCATCTTTCTCTCTTCATTCTTCATTTTTTAAACATATACCAAAACAACTATAAACAAGGATTGTGATAGGGTGAATATTATCTTAGATCTCTGGTTTAAAATTAAAAAAAAAAATCTTGTAAGGAACGTTCCTTTTTAATGGGCCTTATGCAATGCAAAATCAAATTAGTATGTAAAAATAATACGGTATAGCCATTTTTCGGACTGGTCATTCAAAATAGCTAGCGTTTACCAAGTCAATGAAAAATAGTCACTAGTGTGCTACAATAGAGACCGGTCCAACATAATATACTGGAGTTCGATGCATATGTGTCTGAGCTCCAGTATATTATGTTGGACCGGTATACGTTGCTGGCTCCAGTATAATATACTGGAGACTAGAGCACCGGTGCTCCAAACTCTAGTATATTTATGCTGGACCGGTATACTTGCTGGAATTACAATATATTATGCTGGAGTTCTAGTGTACTTATGCTGGAACTCCATCATATTATGCTGGAGTTCCAACATAGTTATCCTGGAACTCCAGTATAATATGGTGGAGTTCACGTATACTTATGCTAGAACTCCAGCATAATATACTGGTGTATTTTTCGGGTTTTTGAACAGTATTTTTCCTCAAATTTATCTTTACATAAAAAGTGGCTAAATTTCGATTACTTTTAAAACTGGGCTATTTTTGAACAACCAGTCGTAAATTTAGCTATTTTTGAATTTTTCCCAATTCGTGTGCCTCAATACAAGTACTGAATACCAGCTAGACTTAGGGAAAAAAACTTTGGTGTATTTTTTTAAAGAAAAATATCAATATCGTATTTGGGCTTAATATTTTTGGAAATTTGGATGATATGAGAAATACAAATGTATGAAATTGGACTTTTATTATAATTTTTATCACCATGCAAATGCAGAAAAATTCACTATTATATTTTTTATAAAGTACTATAGTTTAGAACCTAATAATTACAATTTGTCTAATTACCATTGTAGTTATTATTCAATTGTTACCAACTTGTATCACTTGTATTCCAACGCGCAACGAATACAACATATATTAATTGTATTTGTTCGCGCAACGAATACAACATGTATGAACTGTATTCATTCGCACAATTATATTCATTCGCGCAACGAATACAACATGTATCAACTGTAACCAAGGCCAAATACAAGGCTGTATACAAAGGACATAACCTGTATTAACTCTATTTGTACGCGACACGGATACAACCAAAGCGAATACATAAATACAGAAAAATAAAATGCTCTTGCTAAGAGTCGAACTCAAGACCTCCGCCAACTAAGCGAACACTTTAACTAACTGAGCTTGAGAGCTTTTTGCTCTCTTCTTTCGGTTCAAAATAGTTAATTTTTTATTTTATGGGTTTGTTATAAAATTTAAATATAGCTACAAATGATTAATTTGCTGAAAGTGTAGCTACAAATAATAAATACAAATATATTTAATATGTCGCCTAATTTTTCGTATATTATATATCAACAAAGTGATGTCGTTGCATATCTTGTGTCTTCTCATGATTAAAAGCCTTTATTGGGCTTATATGTGGCCCAACTTTTGGAGAAGCTGGATCATCATTGGAGCACCCTTTGGGCTTTTACGTTGGGTCAGCCCAACTTAACTACATATTTGCAGTTGGAATTGTTACACAGAGGACTCTACACCATAAAAAGCATGAGGACGTCTAATGCACTGACGATATAAAAGAATCAAATTATGTTGGTAATTTGATGGTATAAAAAATTCACTACATTATTAATATGTATAACTTAAATTGTTTACCCTAAAATCTAAGTAAATCCCCTGCTCGTACGTTTTTTTGGTACCAAAAGCCTAGGACTGTCCCAAGTCAACCCTGCAAGTTCTCCTAACAATTATATTTGTATTGTGGTTTTAAAGATAAGTGATTTAATCAAATACTAATTGATAAACAAGGAATTAAAGGTATAAATTAAAGAGTAGAGCAAGTCAAACCAGTATAAAACAAGTCTCGACCTAGAGCTAAGGCAGCCTCGAGGTGGGTTAGCAAGAACAATAAAATAATAAAGTAATTCTGATCAACAGTAAGCAAAAACTGATGTTTGTATATTCTCTTCTCAATGATTCATGCGTTACAAATGATGGGATCCTCCTTATATATTAGGGAAATCCTAATAAAGTACAATTCTAATTGTAGTAGGGAATCTTGTTATACACTTGTCTAACCGCCTAGTACAAATCCGTTCCAGAATTCACGCAGTGATCTCAGGACCACGGCGGGAATCTCGCTCTTTCAGTTATGAAATCATAACGGTATTATCTCGAGGTGGGTCATACTTGGCCTCGGTGTTCATCAAGCACTTCGATCTCCGAGTCTTGTACTCCGCCATCAGGCTCGAGCCCAGTCTATCTCGAACTTGTTCTCGGAGCGTCCCTTCGAGCCTACGAAATTGGGCATACCTGATTTCGACCAAATATAGATCGTCCCTGCGTTTCTTCAAGTAAAATGATAAGAAACGATTTGAGCCTCGATTTTTCGGAGCCCCTGATGATGACATCATCCACGTGACGTATGCACTCGAAGAGACCGAAAAATTCCGTCGGTTCGCTTTCCCAAAATATTAAATGCTTGCTAGTAGCAGTCAGCCACTAGCGCCACCGAACCGTCGTTGTTCACTTAAAAATAAAAGGCCCCTTCTTTGAATTGAGAACTTTACTTCCATCTTTAAACCTCCTCATAACTTCTCTGATATCTTTCCTCCTCTTTATTTCTTTCTCTCACCACCTACTACTTCTGCCCTTTTAACGCCGAAAAATATCAAACTCCGCATCTTTCCGCTTCTCTAAACCTAAATCAATAGCGAAAACCTCTAAAATAGTTCCTAAAAAGGATAAAGCTTCCTCCTCCCCTTCCCGACCGGCCGGTGATAAAGCGTCGGCTCTTCACGAGATTATTCCCGGCCCCTATTTCATAAAAAATGAATTCAAAGTTGAAAATCCCCTCGCGATTCCTGGCCGATGCGAGCATGTATCGAGGTATATTAGCTCAATAACGGAGAACAACCTCAAGTCCATGAAGAAGGATTGTGGCTAGGGGACAACGTCGTGGTATAGATCCCTGCTCCCGATTAGAGCATCACTACTCATATGGAGGGTTTCCTAGGTGTTTACACTTACTTCTTTACGTTGGATCCCCTCGATCCAATCATGATCGACTTCTGCAAAAGGTATTAGGTCACCTTCGGCCACATCTACCCTTCTTTCTGGTATATACTGATCATGCTTTGCTATTTATCCAGGACGGCTGAAGGGCTAGAGTTCACCCTCAATCACCTTATCAGATTGTATCGGCCTCAACTTTTGCGAGGATTAATCAAACTCATATCCCGGTCGACCAAGGCATTCTTTGCTAGCAATGACGAGGATAAGGACCGGGGTTGGATGAGATGATTCGTGTAAGTGAGGACCTTTAACGTCATCACAGAGGAAAAATGGCCATTCCCAGAGAAGTGGAACCCCGATCGTAAGTGAATTTTTCCCAGTAGCCCTTTATATTCCGTTTAGCATTGTGTGATGCCTTCACCTTTTTTTTCAGCCATTGCTTGGATGCCCCATGGGGTCACCGACCTCGAAGACTGGGTTTGGAAACTAGCTGCGACCTCCTCGTATGACGAGCGCCAATGTCGTGACTTGGCGAGGGGAAAATGGGAATCCAAAGTTTTCGATGCTTCCCCCTTTACTCGAGATGTCACCTCACTCATGCCTAATTTTTATTCATATAGGAATTGGAGATGTCTCTAAAATGAGGCGAATCCCGCACGGGGAAGAGACCGAGTCCCCAATTCCAAAATCGGGGAAAGATAATAAGAGAAAAAGGGTTTCGAAGCTCGAAGACCCCCAAGATAGAAGGGGTCCTACTCGAAGATGCAGGATGAACCTTATTCTCGTGGACATAGACTCAGTCCACTAACTGAATGATGAAGAAGAAGACGAGGGCGAAGAATCGGTGCTAGTGACCCGAGCCAAGAAGCCAGTTGAAGCTGCCAAACCCTCCGAACTGGAGACCCTGCTTCATGGTAAGGAAGATCCGAAGAAAGACGCGGGCAAAGCCCCTAAATCGCCTGAGGTCGTGATTGTTCCTCGTCCTTTAATAAGCATACCAAAGGGGATAGGTTCCGAAGTCCCTAGGGCTGAACAGAGCGCCTCTAGCAATTTACTAGTGGCCATGACAATAGGTCACTCTACATCATTATCAGCTTATTCTGAGAAGGCCATAAGGGAGGCCCGAGCTCTCGGAATACCTGACTTAAGCAGAATCCCCGATAAAGATTATCCTTTTCAGGATTGCTTTATTAGAGTGGATGATGCCGCTGACCTCAACGACACATATACTCTCTTTGAAGAGGCTCAACGCCTTTTCTCTCAAGTAAACATTAATTCTTATCGTTGCAATTTCTTTTTCTCCCCTTACCCTAACTGATATCTCTTTTTATGCATAGGCCTTTACCAAGTTTATGGCCGACCTGAGCCAATGTTAGGCCAAGCTCAAGAAGTACTCGGATGAAGGGAAGGCCCTAATGCTTCTTTGCAGCCAAAAGGAGGAAGAGCTCAAGGACCTTCAAGAAGACTTGGCCAAGACTCGTAAAAATAAGGCCGAGCTAACAAGCAAGTAACTGTCATTTTAAAAGAGTATGATCTACTGGATCCAACTGTGGAGGCTAACTTTTCAGTGTCTCTGTGAGCACGTGATTTTTGCCTTATATGAGAATTACTCCCAAAAATTCAAAATAAAATAGTTTTGTGTTGTGTGTGATTTTTTGTGTTATTTTTTCTTTATTGTTTGTATTTTTCTGTGCGTGTTTATTTTTTAAATTAATATAAAAATACAAAAACATGTTGCATTTGAATTTAGGATTTATTAGGAGCAATTAAGTTTGTCTTACAAAATGAAAAATCACAAAAAAAAATATGTATTTTGCACTTTTAGCATTTAAAGTCTAGTTGTGTGATTTATTTTTTAATTGATATTTAATTGTGGGTGTTAATTGTTAGTAGAAGTTAATTAGTATTTTATAAGTTAATTTGATTTTATTTTAGAATTTTGGGTTTTAATAAATTAGGAATTAAAAGAAAAGAAGAGAAATGGAAATCAAAGAGAAAATCGGACCAGGCCCTCCCCAAATCAGCCCAAATTTCACCCCTTACCCGGCCCAAGGCGGTCTTTCCCCATACCCAGCCAAACGACACCGTTTCAAGCACCATTAATCCAGACCGTTCACTCCAATTGATCGAACGGTCAAGACCATCCTTCACAACTCATCTCACAACCCGGCCCTTTTACCCCTGAACCAAACCCGCCCTGTTACTACCCCAAACGACCACGTTTTGACCCCTCATCTAATCCAAACCGTTGAATTTATTTAATCCAACGGTCCAGATTAGTTTGTTTAATTCTAACATGTCAAACCCCCCAAACCCCCTTTACCCGTTTCATTTCCAAACACCCCCCTTCGTCTCTTTCAGAGACGAACCAAACGACCCCTGAATCCTAAACGCCGCCTCCAATGCCCGCCAAACTTACACCCCTGAACCACACTAATCCCCCCTCTCCAAAACCACACTCCACTAACCTCAAATCATCCCGGGCCGGCTCGAATCTTCGATCAAAGAATCGAGCCAAAACCTAGCCACCTCCAAACAGCCCCAAACTTACACCTTTTGACCTTATGACCTTTTTCATCCCTGAACCATCACCATCTTCCTTCGAACATCACCTCGACCCCTCAAATGACAAATCACATAAAACCTGAACCCTAGGCTCAAAATCTAACGAGCCGCGAGGATCTTTGGACTAAATTGGACTTTATTCGTATGCTTTCATTATTGGAAACATGCGATTAATGTCCACTTCAGTCCAAAGCGAAGTGACAAGGAGTTTTTGGTCTTGGTCTGCCTGAGTTCCGGGTATTTTCAATCCCCTTTTCTTTTGTTAGATTTTGTTTAATTGCTTCTTCTCCTCCTGCTTCATTTTTTGTTTCTGTGTCTGTTTGATTTAAGCCAATTCATATGAAAATTAATGCATCACAATGTTAAATTGATTAGTCTTCCCGAATGTTCAAGTTTAGAAATTAGTTCGTTACTTAGTCGGTAATAGCATTAAATTAAATCGTCAATCTCTGAGTTCTGTTGGCTTTTTAGTTTTAATTAAATGTATGGTTTGTCTCAGTAGTTTCAGTTCACTTATTTCAGTAACTGATTGAGCTTGATAAGTTGTATTGATTATAGCTGCTGTAGATTCAATCAGGTGTTTAATTAGGAATTAGTTTGGGCTAATTGGTATTCAAGTTATTAATTAGATGAAATTGGTTATAGCTGATAGGTAGTGAATGCAGTATTTTCAGGGGTGTTTTGGGAATTTAAATCGCTTGAATAGCTTGTTTAAAGGCTGCTGAATATTAAGGTCTATTAGTGGACTGAATAGGGACAAAGATAAGTGAAATTAAAATAGTAAAAAGACTAGTAGTGGAGACAACATTTCTGATTTTAAGGCCTAAAACAAGTTACTTAATGTCCACTAATTGCCTAAAAATCAGGAGAAAAGAGAGCTTGAGAGGGTATATAGGAAGGAAATACTTTCTGAAGAAGGGGACAGAGAGCGGGACACTCTGAAAATCTGCGAGAAGACATAGAGGGTTTAAAAAAAATTTGAGAGAGATTCTGATATTCACACATAAATACAGAAGGTTCAGTCGGGTAGAAAATACTTGAAGTAGGATTCAGCTGAGAATTTAAGATAGTATCTTTGATAAATCAGTGTTTGAATGTTGTTACTGTGTCATTGAAACTCAGGGTGATCTTAGTTCATTTTTAAAAGGTTTTGAGGTTCAATTAGTTGCCGGTGTTCACTGTTGAAGTTTTCTGGTCTAAAGTTGGTATTGTTGTTGGTTTTACAATTGGTGTTGGGTCATTTTCGGACTGTTATTTCTTTCCATTTTGTCGCTGCTGGAATCTTTACTGGTTTTAAATCTTTTACTGGGGTATATTGTTGCTGTTACTGTCGCATTGGCTATTTTAAGGACTGGTATCTGTTGTTGTTGCTACTGTTGTTACTGATCTGCTACTGCTGACTTCCTTTTCTTCTTCCATTATAAACATTTCCAGGTACACACTTCCGAAACCATGTGTTGATGTAAGTTTGAATTTGAAGCTGGAGTTGAAATGAATTGAGAAAAATGCAAATTTCCCTGCTTCATAGTATATGTGTTCAAGATGTAGTAATAGGATGAATGATAGATAGTTTGTATTTGTTTAGACTCATTCCAATTGTATTTACTTTGTGTGAATTGGAACGTACTCCAACTAATGTGGATCGTTAAATAATATGCTGTTAGATTAATTAGATGTATTTCCATGCGTTTAGTAATCTAGTTGGTTTAGCTGGTGGTGGTAGTATAATGCCGAATCTCAGTAGGCCTCTGTTCGTATTCCATTGAGATATTGGGCTTTGTCGCTTGGTTATTTGCCTAGTTTGGTTTGTTTACTACTGAAATCATGAACCAACGTTTATGGTACGCTTGAATACTGAATTGGTTAGTGTCTGCAAAAGCTCACACCTAATTTGAGTAAGGGAACTAATGGTGTTAAGGTGTAAAAAAATAAAAACAAGGTTAGTTGAATCTTTGGATAATATCATATAATATTTGGTTAGTTGTATTGATTTCTATGCTGAGTTGTTTTATTAATTGGAATTTGATCAATAGTTAAGCTTTGAAATCATGTAACGTGGAATCATGTTCTTGTTTAATAATTGGACTTGAAATAATTTCGGTTATGTTCATTTACTAGCCGTCAACTACCTGTGACTGCGATCATAGCCAAGGAATACATATGTCTGCAATAATTTCTATAACTCTCATCTTTACAATAAACTCAAAGATAGAAGATCATAGTTGCTTTAGGATCGGCCTTTAAATAAAAAATAAGTGAGATGAGCCTCGCCAAATAAAACGCACAAACTGCGGGGCCCTCAATAATTGGTTAAAATAAAACATTTGGAATTCGGGATGGGCCTTTTAGCGAATTGCACGGCCTTCCCCAAAATAATAACGTGTTAGACTCTTTAGGCGCGTATTTTAATAACATCACCTCCCTAAACTCGGGAGCACATTTATGTGACCCAAATCCAAATCTCGACGGAGTCGAAATATGTCAATAGCCACGGGTACATTGATGTGACGTAGTTCGAGATATATTTTCACGACGTCGCAATTCTCATAAAAATAATAATAAAGCGGTAAATGATCTTTAAAATTGCATTATAGGATAACATGTATTAAAATCAGATTCCAAGCCATTTATAACAGTTTAAGCGACCGTGCTAGAACCAAGGGATTCGGAGGTGCCTAACACCTTCCCTCTGGTCAACAAAATTCCTTACTTAGAATTTCTGGTTCGCAGACTTCATTTGGAAAGTCGAAAATTTCCTCGATTTGGGATTCAAGATAAACCGGTGACTTAGGACACCAAAAGCCAAACCTTTCCCAAGTGGCGACTCTGTATTGAATAAATAATCCCATTTCGAATAATGTCACTTAAATTGGAAAAACTCCCTCACACATCCATCCCTCGGGGTGGGTGCGCAAAAAGGAGGTGTGACAGCTCTAGCGACTCTGCTGGGGATACAAACCCAGAATTTCGGTTCAGGGTTTAAGAATTCGAGCTTAGAATAACTGCTATGTTCGGCTTTATCCGATTTTCCTACATGTTTTCCTGCTAAATGTGCTAAATATTTTATCGCTTTGATATTATTTGCACTGTACATATAAACTGTGCCGAAGCCCTTCTCTTCTCACCTCCGAGGATGTTGCTTACTGGTTGAGACATCCTATTCTGTTAGTGTCTTACCCTGAAATAAGAAAGAGGTCAGACAAGTTACAAAGCCGGACGATCCTGCGGGTCCCCGGTACGTAGCCCCCTCCTCGACTCGAGTTGTCCGCTCGGGTACACGGTCTAGAACACATTCCTAGGCTTTTGAACCTAGAATAACTTGACTTCATGCCGGATCCCTAGTAGGAACGCTTATTTGCATCACGTTGCATTTGACTTAGGGAACTCAACACAGGGGTTGGGCCTTCTAGGACAGGTAACCTGAAATGAAAAAGACTATCCTGCTGCATCCTGTTTGTTTTTACGCATTTATTTGCTTCAGACTTGTATGCTGACTGGCTTTTAAAATATCGAAAAAAAAAAGAAATAAAAGTGTAGAGAATTAATAGCATATCAGTACCCAAATACTGTCGAAACTCTGCCAAAATTTTGAGAAAATTGAAAAGAAAAATATTTTATCATTTTAAAACAAAAACAAAAAGAGGAAAAGAATCTTTATTTTTGTTCTTTTTGTTTTCAAAATTTCTTGTTAAAAAAATTCTTTATTTTAATTTGGAGAATACGTTGTTGAAAAGAAAAAGAAAGAGCTTGTTTTCAAAAAAATAGTTCGTCTTATCTGCTCCGAACTACGCCAGTTTGATTCTCACAGGGTGTGGGATACGTAGGCAACCCTAATCGGTTCCAACTTTCTCCTTTTGTAAAAAATTGCTAAAAATTTCAAAATTAATACTTTCGTCATAAATAAGTCTGGTAATGCCGCTTTGGTCATTTTTACTTCCCGAAAGGGATACTGGAAGGCTGGTTTTGCATGAGCAGCCAACGTTGGTCATTTTTTTTAGGTCTTGTCAATTAGCCCACGCAGTCTTAAAATCTTCGTCCCCGAAGTGCTGAAAGGCTGCATTCGAAAATCAGAATATATCCGAAGCTATTATAAACAAGATCCCGTTGGAATTACATATGTGGTGGGATGACTTGGGAAAATCAGGACAAGACATGGTCAATTCATATTTGGGATGCCTTACTGGGTTGCTGAAAATTAATCCAAGAGGGGATATCATAAGGGCACTGATTCCATCCTGGGACCCGGCACACAATGTATTTCACTTCTCATATTTTGAGCTTACCCCGACCTTGGAAGAGATAGCTGGATACATCGAGGATCCCAAGGTTCCATTGAGAAAGCAGTACTTGATTTCTCCAAGGGCCGTAGCCGTCCACAAGTTCTTAGACTCTTTAAAAATACGAAGGGTGGTCCATAACCCGGACTTGGCAAACGGGTTTTATGCTTTGACATTCATATACGACAGATATGGTCATATAGGAGGATTCAATAACCCAGAAAACAAAATCTGTAGCAAGGGAAACCGCCTGAAGTGAGAGGAACATAGGTGTTTCGCGTTTATGGTGGCCTTTCTAGGACTTCTGGTGTTCCCTAGAAAAGATGGGAAAATTGATATATGAGTATCCGGGGTTGTCAGTACTTTTCTTACTCAGGAAAACAACACTCTTGCACCAATGATAGTAGCCAACATCTTCCGCGCTCTTACTGCTTGCAAATTCGGAGATGACTTTTTTGAGGGTTGTAACGTATTGCTGCAAATATGGATGGTCGAACACTTATGCCATCGCCCTCGATCTATGATCTATGGGTCATCAGAGAAAACATGTATAGAAGAGTTTCCTACAAGAGTTGACGGATTTTGTTTGCCAGAAGGGGTCACCGAATGGGTGACACGTCTGCGTTCTGTCTTCGCGCGCCAAATAGAGTAGACATTCCGGTAGTTGTCTGTAGACGAAATCATATACATGTCAGCCACAGGGTCTCATTTTCTGCTAATGGGACTTAAAAGTATCCAACCATATGCCCCATACCGAGTATTGAGACAGCTAGGAAGATGCCAAATAGTCCCAAAGAATGAAGATCTTAGCAGACAGGTAGTCGAAATTGGGCCTAACGGTCAATTCCCTGAAGCAGTAGTTCGCAAAATCTGGAATGAATGTCAGTACCTAAAAACAGACACTTGCATACGAGATCGGGCCAAAGGAGAAGTATTGCCAGGATACCCCGCTTGGTACAAGAGGGACCTTGAGTCCGAGAGGCCGGCTAAAAGACCTCAACTCCAAGATTTCACTGAGTCATCACAAGAACAATGGACCTGGTTGGCTAAAGAAAATGAATACCGGGCCAAGATGGGAAAATGGAGAAGCAAATCCAAGACCTTAAGTTTAAGAACAGTGTGCATGCTGCAGCCAATGAGGGGGACAAAAAGAAGCTGGCTCAAGAAAATGAAGCCCTGAGAGCGCAAATCCAACAGATGAGGGTAGACGCTGACAAGCAACAAAGGAGTTGGACGGATGAACGTTTGATAAAGGGTTTGGGAACGGAAATCGCTGAATGCCAGGACGAGCTGAAAGAATCCAAGGGTATCGTGGTAGGACTCCTGGCACAGTGGGCAAAGAAAACAGAAGAACGCGCCCATTACTTGCAGCAATTGAAGAGAGATTATGAAAAAGTCATTGTCCATCTGAAAAGAAAGATGACCACCTTTGAAGACAAAGCAGCTGAGCAAGCCGGAGCTTTCAAGACCGAAAGTGGACACTGCTATGATTTATTGGCCCGAATGGAAGAAGAAATACAACAGCTGCAGAATCAGCGTCTTCAGGATTCTCAAATTTTGGAAGCCTGTAATGATCAAATAAGGCGTCTGCTCATAGAAAAGGGTCAAACCAGGGACAAGATTGAAACCATTGCCCAGGCCATCGTCAAGAAATGCCAAGTGTATGAAGACATGACCCGCTCTACCTTCTTCTCAGGAGTGATGATTTTTGTCAAGAAGATAATGTATGAATTGGAACAACTGAAAAGGGATCTTGCGCCCAAATTCGCGGCGAGGCCGAACGATGCTCCGCGGGCACCACAATTTGAAGCTTTACTGTACTCGTAGCTCGAGTTGTATTTTCTTTTTCTGGAATCTGTTGTCTGTTAAAGTCCATTCTCCTTTTCGTACCATAGTTTGTTAGTAGTATTTGAGTCTGTACTTTGTTTTAAGTCTGTTGTTTCCTGTTCCAAATTTCTAGTTGATAATAAAAAAATTTATTAATGAAATGAAAAATTCCCAGAATAATTTGTTTCTTTATTCTTTGCGCTCATTTCTTTTGCGAACTACGCTTGGTCTGATTCGTGTGGGGCGCGATACGTAGGCAATATTCATCAAATTCGACCGTAACCCTAATAAAATATATATATATATATATAAATAAAAGGAAATAGGGAAAAGCATAAGGAAAGGCCGGGATGACGCATGCAACTGTTGCAAAACATGTAGAAATCCATCTAACTGTATAGGTGCATCACACCCCAACGTGAGATTACCTATATGTTACTTGTCTCAAATTAACTAGTTGTTGCTGAATCCAGGTTTTATAGAAAGGTAGTTGGTTTTGTGGTAGTCTGGCCTCACATTCATACTTTACGAGGTCGAAGGGAAGTATTCAACCACTCGTCACAAAGTCGAAAGGAAGTGTTCACACTTATTTCACAAGGTCGAAAGGAAGTGTAGAAATGTCTTCAAAAATCCCTCCACCAACGATTCCTATTTCAGAGGAGAGTTCCATCTCGCCCATCCCAACTTCTGAATCAGCAACTACTGAGGAAAATAGAATCCTCCGTCTCCGCATAATGGAAATATGGGACGCCTGGAACAACAGAAGAGAACTGCCGAGTGCAATCCCTGGATTCCCCGAGTGTTTCCTAGGACAAGTGGGACTTCCAACGTCCCCATCAGTTATCCAACTACCCCATTCGGGTATCCTACCATGTCAGCTCACTTTGCTGGATCACCTTCTGAATCTCACCCCCAGGTGTTGGCAACAGGTGCGACCTCAAACACATTCACCGCACCACCTTGCTCGGCCGCGGCACAACCCACTTTACACAGGCCTAATTTTCACTCATCTTCTTTCACATTCCAAGCACCATCTTTCTTGTTGGAACCCCAGTTTGCCAACAGCGCTTACCCTCAGCAGCCTCGATACGAGCTTATGCCTGGGCAAGACCAAAATCCCAAAGCACCCGAGCATGACGAGATAGCTAAGAGAATGAGAAGCCTCGAACAAAGTTTAAAGAACATGCAAGGGTTGAGCGGGAAGAAGAGTGTCTCCTATGCGGATTTGTGTATGTTCCAGCATGCCCATTTGCCGTCAGGGTTCAAGACACCGAAATTTGAAAAGTATGACGGGCAAGGCGACCCTATTGCTCATTTGAAGAAATATTGCAATCAGTTGCGGGGAGCCGATGGCAGAGAAGAATTGTTAATGGCTTATTTTGGGGAAAGCTTAATCGGCATTGCTTCAGAGTGGTTTATGGATCAAGACATCTCCCGTTGGCATATCTGGGATGATCTTGCCCGAGACTTTATTCGACAATTCCAATACAACATAGACATTGCGCCGGATAGGAATTCTCTAACAAATCAAAAGAAGAAACCCTCAGAAAATTTCAGAGAATACGCAATTAAGTGGCGCGACCAAGCTTCGAGAGTGAAACCTCCAATGGATGAGATAGAAATGGTCATTGTCTTCCTGCAAGCCCAAGAGCCCGATTACTTCCAGAATATGATGTCAGCCATGGGAAAGCCTTTTGCAGAGGCAATTAAAATCGGGGAAATGGTAGAAAATGGTTTGAAAACGGGTAGAATCTTGAGCCAGGCAGCCATAAGAGCAGCCTCCCAAACCATCCAAGGTGGGTCCGGAGGAATAGCAAGGGGGAATAAAAAGGAAGAGACGTCCATGGCAGTATCGTAACCCCAGGCCCCGTTTTCCAGAAAGAACCCCACAACCCTACTACCCTCACCAAGATATGGCCTATGCTCCTTAACCTTACATGGTCATGAATGCTCAACCTTATGGTCGACTACCTCAACAAGCCAACCGAAACCAAGCTCCACCTCCCAGAAACCAACCCCCCTACCGAAACCATTATAATCCCCAACCACCCCAGAATAATTTCCGTCCTCAAGAGCCACCCAGAAGACAAACTTTCACACCTATTGGTGAACCGTATTCTACCCTATTCCCAAAACTTATCCAAATGGGTTTCCTGCAGTCGGTTCCTCAAACAAGACCAAATCCAGCATCGCCTGCTTATAGAGCCGACGTCAGGTGTGCTTATCATTCGGGAGCAGAAGGGCATGATACCAATGATTTTTGGACCCTAAAAAGGGCAGTGGAGAACCTGAAAGAACAAGGGAAAATAGTGTTAAGGGATGAGGAGGTCCCAAATGTGTCTAACAATCCGCTGCCTGCTCACAATAATGGGCCGGTGATTGGGAGGATCTGTGAGGAAGAAGAGTTCGATCCCACTTTGAAAGCTATAATTGCCATTATTGATACCGAAAGAAAGCCTACAATAACCCCGAGCAAGAGAAAGGGGAGAAAAAGAATAAAACTGCCAAGGCTGAATTTGAAAAGAAGGTTGAAACGAAGACAGAGACGAGGGTGCCTCCAAAAAATAGGGTTCTCTATATTCCACGAGGTCAGTCAGAGAAGCCGCAGAGATTTGAAATGAAAAGGAGAATACCGATGTATGTGCCCAAAGGAGCCTATGTGGTCCGGGGGACGATTAAACCGCCTCGGCTAAATGAGCCAGTGGTTATCGGACGCGGGCCACAAAAGCCAATAACGGACCCGTCCGCGGTACCATGGAATTATCAACGGACGTTGGCTACATACAAAGGCAAGGAAATCACAGGAGAACTTCTGGGAAATACCTCTGCTAGAAAATATTCAGACATACAAGAAGTGAACAATGCCACACGGAAGCGCTTCCCACCCAAGAAGCCTGTAAGCGCTGAAAAAGCAGAGGCTTTCTTACAAAAAATGAAGATGCCTGATTTTGAAGTGGTGGATCAGTTGCGCAAGTACCCTGAACAGGTGTCTATGTTATCTTTGCTAATGAGGTCTGCCGAGCATTAGAAGATCCTGCTGAAAACCATGAATAAAGCGTATGTGCCGGTTGAGACTTCAGTCGAACAACTCGAAAGGATGACGGAAAGGTTCTTTGCGGTTAATCAAATTTCTTTTAGTAAGAATGATTTGCCTCTGGAGGGAGCGGCTCACAACAAGGCCTTACATCTAATATTCAAGTGTGAAGACTACTACGTCAAATGAGTAATGTTGGATGAAGGTTCGGGTGTTGACATTTACCCGCTCTCCACGCTGCAGAGAATGGAAATTGGGACTGGAAGAATTCGCCCCAATAATGTCTGTGTAAGAGCCTTTGATGGCATCAAGAGGGATACTCTCGGAGAAATAGACCTGATATTGACTATCGAGCCAGTGGATTTTGAAGTAACTTTTCGGGTGCTGGATATGGACACGTCTTACAACTTTCTCCTCGGAAGACCTTCGATTCATGATGCAGGGGTTGTACCCTCCACTCTCCACCAAATGGTGAAGTTTGAATATGAAGATCGGGAAATTGTGGTCCACGGAGAAGACGAACAGTCTATTTATCATGACCCATCCATCCCATGTCTCGAGGTAAGAGAGGGAAGTGAGCACATAGTTTATCAGGCTTTCAATTGGCAGAACAATATGAAGAAGGGAGCCCTTGCCCCCAACCTTTCTTGTCCAACGCCTCAATCATGGTTGCTAAAGAAATGATCCGACGGGGATTCAAACCGGGAAAAGGACTTGGAAAATCACTACAAGGAGTAGCTGAACCTATCACCCTGCCTTCAACTGAGAAATACTTTGGGATAGGTTTCCACCCCACCCCATGTGATGAAAAGTGGGTGAATAAGAGAAAGAATGAGGGATGGGATTTGCCTCAACCACTGCCACACTTGTACGAGACCTTCGTCAACCCAAGGTATTATGAAGTAGAAGAAGATGAGGTTTTTACAGCCGAAGAGATTGAGGAAATATGTGGGACGATGAGAGAAATGCTTTACGAAACCCACATGGTTCAGCTGGGAGAAGGCACAAGCACCGCTGAGGTGCTATACATGGGGCCAAATGCTAAGCTTCAAAAT
>MU747047.1:55189-73197 GCA_026770625.1 Nicotiana glauca | reverse complement strand
TTTAGCACATTAATCATGAACATATAGGAAAATCAGATATAAACAAATACAACAATTATTCCGAGCTCGAATTCTAAACCCTGAACCGAAGTTCTGGGTTTGTGTCCCCAGCAGAATCGCCAGAGCTGTCACACCTCCTTTTCTACGATTTTTAGTACACCCCGTGAAGGGCGTAAAGGAGTTTTTCCAATTAAAGGACAGTCGGAACGGGATTTATTATTATCGATTCAGAGTCGCCACTTGGGAGATTAATGGTGTCCCAACTCACCGGTTGAATCCCGAACCGAGGAAATTTTGGCTCTGTTAACAGTCCGCGAACCAGAATCCGGATAAGGAATTCTGTTAACCCGGGAGAAGGTGTTAGGCATTCCCAGATTCTGTGGTTCTAGCACAGTCGCTCAACTGTCGTATTTAATTTTATCTGATTTCCATATATGTTTTATTCTTACGTGCCTTTTGTTAATAACCCACTTTTATTTTTTTTATTATTAATTATTTTTACAAGAATTACAACATTGTGAAAACGCATCTCGAACCACGTCGTACCAGTACGCCCGTGGCTTTTAATACATTTCGACTTCGTTGAGATTTGGATTTGGGTCACATAAATGTACGCCCGTATTTAGGAAAGTAATATTATTATCAATCGCGCCTAACGCATCTAACTTTTTTTAACTTTGGGAAAGACCGTGAAATTCGCCAAACGGTTCTTTCAATTCTAAGTATTTTTGAATCGATCATTTATTGAGGGCCCTGCAATTTTATTCTTTAATTGTGGCATGGCTCATCTCATTTATATTATTAAAGGGAAATCCTAAAGAAACTATATTCCTTATTGGTTTCTATCCTTAACTCAAAGCAAAGAACCCAAATTAATTCGAGCATTTTATTATTGTAACAATCTTCAATTTTAAATTTTAATAGGCCCAATATTCATGCGTTGTTAAAGTCTATAGAAAACAGGCCTTGGACAAGCCCAAGCCTTCACAGGTCAAGCTGATTATTGTCATGGGCTTGTGTTAGGTGAATCAAAGCCCAAAATCATATCAGGCCAATAGGCCTTACACTAATCTGAAACTTAACACAAATACTGATTGAAATATGATGAATTGACTTTTTAAATTATTCTAAGTGTATTAAGTGATATTGCAGAAATTAACGAAGCAGCCTTTAAATTTTCGTGTTCTTATTCGTTTGTTTATCTATTTATTTGTAAATTCTAAACATTAGCGACCAAAACATAGTTAAAAAATCAAAACAGACATAAATTGAACTATTGAAAATGTTATTATCACTGAACAAACATCTGAAATTGCTACTTTAATTATTAACTTCTTCAATCAAAGTTAAACTAATCTAATCAAGGTATACTGGAATCAGTAACCTGCTTCCAGATTTATTTATAGACTAACTGTTCGAACTATTTTAAATCCACTAGATTCACTAGATTCTAAAATTCTATTAGAGTACTATTACAAATCCAATATCATCTCTAATCTAATATAAAAGTAAACAGTCCAATATTTATAGTCCAATACAAGTTCAATTAATCCTAATGAATACATATAAACACTGCATCTAAACAATCTAATTAGATTACAACTCGTTTATCAACTAAGCTTCAGAATAACAATCAGATTCTCATTTTCATTGCCCAAAGCTTGAAATACAGCAATAGAGACAACTGTGTACCTGGAAAATGAATGAAATTGATGAGATTCTAGGTCAATTTGTATAGTAACAGGAATCAGCAACAGAAATTCAACAACAATTCAACCACAACCTCAATCAACTCCAGATTTTAACCACAACTATGACAAATCAACAGAAAACCAAGCACTTTGACTAACACAATGCAATTTCAATAACACTTGACAATCAGAACCAAACAGCCTTCAAATTGATTTGAGAACTAATGAAACAGTGGAATTTTTGAACTTTTCTATTGTTTTTGGTATTTTTTGAGTTTTGGAAATGGTGAATTTTCGAAAGTAAAGATCTAGAATTGCAGAAATGTTTCGGGGAGATTTCAGATTGCCAAACTTGTTCAATGAGGCCTGTGGATGCCTATTTATAGAGTTTAAAAGGGAGGGAAATTCAAACTTTATTAATTACAAAGTAGTCCCTCTTTTATTTCAATTTTATCCTTATTATTTATTAGTTATTCGATTACTAATCCTTTATTTATTAAAAATTGTATTAGATACCCCATCTAGAATCTTCTATCTTGGTATATTTCCTATCTTACCCTCACTTCAATTCAAAATTTTTTACATTACCCTTTTCTTGTGCCCATATTACCCTTATTTCCTAAGGCTTATTATCCTAAAACCTTTTGTTGTGCCCAAATTACCCCTGAATCCCAATCAAATTTACCAAATTTCCTACTGCCCTTTACCCTATTACCCTTTAAATTTGATTAATTTTACAAAATTATCCTAATACTAATTTTTAGAATTAACTACTAGTTACTTATCAAAAATGAAATATAATCAGAAACTTAGTTAACAATCAGCTATAACCAATCGAACAGTTAATTCAAACTAATTATTATCAATTCAATTCCTAAAACTAACAAGTAACAAAATTATTTCTAACAAAATATCAAAATCAAAAAAAAAAAATTTAAGAACTAACAGTTAACAGAATCGAAAATTCAGAAGCCAACAAAAATTTAATTTTATTAACCCTAATTTACTAATCAAGTTACTTATTAAAATCCTATTTTGACATCAAAATTTAAATCTAAAAATATCATAATCTAATTTTTAAAACCCTAAAACTAATATTCAAACATTATACCGTTATTATCAAGAATTAATTTCCTAGTTAAAAACTAAAAGAACAAATAATAAAACAGAAGAACTCATGCAAAAAGGGAAAGAAAAATAAGTGCAAAAAGGAAACTTAGTTTCTTCTTTTTTCAGACTTTCTACTTTTCTTTTTCTTCTTTCTTTTTCTCTCTTTTTTTAGTTGAAAGCTTTCCAAGACTTCAGGGGCCTTGGATATCATTTTCTTGGTTTATAGTCGCCGACAGACCTTTGAGTTTTGATTTGAGCTTTGTCGGTGGCTTTTAAGACTTGAAAGTTTCAGAACTGGGCTAAGGACGTCAAGGGGGATCTTTGGTGTGATTTTGGAACGATTTGAGTGAAGTAGTGTTCGCCGGAATTGGGGTTCCGGCGACACTCTTTTGTTTATTCGAGAATAAGGACACTGATTCGAGGGAAAAGAATTAGAGGGGTGGAATAAGGAGGTCTAGACGATTCTGGGGTGTTATTGGTAGGCCGGTTGGTGGAGGCGGTGTCTCCCGCCGGTAGGGTTCCGGCGGGGACTGGAGAGGACACAGGGCGGCTAGGGTTAGACGGAAGGAGAAGAGATGAAATGATATTAGAGTTGTATGTATATCTGATATATTAAAAGACCATTGATGATCTTGAACCGTTGGATCACATAGATTAACGGCTCAGATTCATTGAGCCTTGAAACGACAGCGTTTGATTTTGAATGAAAATGCAACCTAGTCAGTTAGATCAATCAAATGAACGGCCTAGATTGAAGTTACAATATGATGTCGTTTTACTTATTAGTGGTCTGTGTTATGTGACCGTTGGATCATTAATTTCAACGGTCCGGATCAAATGTGCTTAAACGGGGTCGTTTGGACTTCCTGGGCAGACCGGGTAAAATTCTTTTTGGGCCTTGGCATTTCCTGGTTTTGGGTTAGTAATTATTCCGATTTTTTAGCCCAAGTCTTATTATTTTGTATTTTTTATTGTATTTTCTTTTTCTTTTGTATTTTTGTATTTATTTTCTGATTTTATTAAATTATTAAACTAATTAATTTCTAGAATTTATTCAACATCTATTTTATAGTAATTTTCAATTAAAACACAAAAAATGCTATTTTTTGATTTTCCGTTAATTTGTTTAAAAATAAATTAATACTAAAATTGTAAAATTTAAAAATCCTAATGCATATGCATATTTTTGTATTTTTTAATATGAATTATTATGCAACTAATTAACACAAAAATGCCACAAATATCAACAAAATTGAAAAAATAATTTTGTTTGGATTTTTAGGGATAATTTGCTGAGGGCAAAAATCACGTGCTCACAACTACGGCTGGTGGAAAACTCGTATGCATGATTTTATAATGGCTGAAAATTTAGAACTATGGGACATCATCTGTGATGGTCCACATGTTCCTATGAAGAAGCTTGGTAAAACTGGACCAATGGCGCCAAAATATAGAAAAGAGTAAAGTGATATTGACAGAAAAGCCATAGAAAAGAACTATCGTGCCAAGAATATCTTGTTATGTGGCATAGGACCTGATGAGTAAAACAAAGTCTCAATGTGTGATTTTACCAATAAAATATGGGAAGCATTACAAACCGCACACGAAGGAACTACTCAGGTCAAACAATCCAAGATCAACATGCTCACTACTGAGTATGAGCTCTTCAGGATGAAGGATGATGAGTCTATATAGGATATGCACACTAGATTCACATCCATCATAAATGAGTTTCACTCACTTGGAGATTTTATTCCCAGAAACAAGCTTGTAAGGAAAATTCTCAGTGTTCTACCTGGTTCTTGGTAGAGTAAGGTAAATGCCATCATTGAAGCTAAAGATTTACAATCTATAACCATGGATGAGCTAACTGGTAATCTGAATACATATGAGATGGAAAAAAAGAGAGATAGTGAAAGGAGAGAGCCAAAGAAGAAAAAGAACCTGGTACTCAAGGCTGAAAACTGTAACTCAAGTGAAGAAGATAATGATATGGCCTATCTTACTAAAAGGTTTCAAAATATGATTCGAAGGAATGATGGTATACCAAAGAGGGGTATTTCAAGTAAGGCAAGGAACAATGATTTCTGTCACAAGTGCGAAAAGCCAGGGCATTTCATCAAGGACTTTCCACTTCTGAAGCAGGAGAAATACAAACAAAACCCTGACAAAGTAGCAAAAAGGAACCTTGTTCCAGACAAATGATTTAGTCAAAAAAGTGTAGCTGACAATATTGTGAAGCAGGCTCTTGCTGCTTGGGGAGATTCCTCCAATGAATCAGAAAGGGAACCAGATGCAGAAAATAACTCCATAATGGCAGTGGAAACTGAAGCAACGAAATATGACTCACTGTTCTCGCTGATATCTCAGTCTGACGATGATGAAGAAGATGAAAATGATATGGTAAATTTCAAGGATGTTCAGAGAAATCTAAAATCCTACTCTTCTAAGAAGTTAAGGTCATTAGAAAATGTTCTAGTTGATGCGTATTATAGCCTTTGTTAATGATAAGGAGATCTGACCATAGAACTAGGAGAATATGAACAATCTAGAGATGATATGGTGGTCCGTGTAGTGGATCTAAATGATACCATAGCTAATCTTGAAAAGGAAAAGGAAGTGTTAAATGAAAAAATAAATAGTGTAGAAAATGAGAGAGATGACTTGATGGTAGTGGTTGTTGATTTGAAGGAAACTGTAGAAGGCCTTAGTAATGAAAAGCACACTCTAGAAGAGAAAATTGAAGCTATTGAGCAAAAGAGGGATGGCTTTTTGGTAATAATCACTGACCTAGAGGAAACCATTGAGGGACTCAATTCAGAACATAGGACTGTGAGTATTAGGAAGGGAAGGAAGTAGCTAGTGAGACATACATCAAGCTTGAGAAGGAATTAAATGATGTGAAAACTAGTCTATGTGGTGAACTTGAGAAAAATAGGCAACTTCAAGCTCAATTGGAGAAAGTAAAGATTGATCTTGAGAAATCTCTGAAGTGGACTTGGTCCTCAGATTCTATCACTCCCATATACTTCAACAATAGTGGAAACAGACAGGGAATCGGGTTCCAAAAGGAGAAAACTCCTTACAACCCTCATAGCAAGTATGTCACTATTCCTGATAACTGGCTGTGTACACACTGTGGGAACAATGGGCACTTCAAAGAAAATTTTCAGGCTAGGGTTCAATGTTTTCATAAAAACAAAGTGTTTACTAAAAAGTGACTATTAAAGAGGGACCAGGTACCGCTCGCAAGAAACGAATATTGCATACATAGGCTAGAAAAGCCCTTATCCATTCCTCTCATCATAACGAGGGACCCAAACTATTTTAGGTTCCTAAATCTAACCCATGATTTATATGTGCAGGGAACAGTGAGAGGAAGTGAACTAAAATGGTTCATAAATAGTGGATGCTAAAAGCACATGACTAGAAACACCATGGATTGTCTCTCAATGAAAGCCCTGCGGAAAAGGAAATGTATCTTATGTATATATATAAAAACAAAAATGGGGGTAAATTCTCGGTATTGGAAATGATGGAAAGTTCCCGTCACACTCAATTAAGAACGTATGCCATGTGAGTTTTCTGAAGCATAGTCTCTTGAGTGTGTCTCAAATCTGTGATAAAGGAAGCAAAGTAGAGTTCTTATAAAACATGCGCACAATTACCAATTTGGTAACTGGTGAAATGGTCTCAGTCGACAAAAGAACAAGAACATCTACTTCGCTGACCTTAAATCCCTATAAACTGGTGATACGAGCTGCTTGAAGGCAGTTGATAATGATGTAAAACCTTTGCATAAAGGATTGGAACACTCAAGGCTCTCACTTCTAAATGAACCAATTCAGAAGAACATGGTTCGTGGGCTGCCAAATTCAAGATTCACTTGGACACTTCCTATCAGAGCAGAGGAGGAAACTTTTGAAGTAATTGCATCACTTGTCAGGAAGATCCGAGTGAAGAGAGAAGTAAAGGAAGCACGTATATGATCTGACCGTAGGATAGAATATATCAGTGCCAAAATTTGACGTCCTGTAATGAAAATGGGATCACTCACAAATTCTCAGCACCAAGGACTCCATAGCTAAATGGTGTTATTTAAAGGAAGAGCAAAACTCTGGAAGACATGGAATGGATAATGTTCATCGATAGGGGAATCGCCAAAACTATTTTAAGCAGAAGCAATAAACACTGCTTGCCACTTGGTGAACAGGTGTATGATCAGGTCCTCCTAAACAAACCTCCTATGAGTTGATTAGTGGAAGAAAGTGTTCATGAGTTATTCAACGAGACTCCCTCCCTTAACAAAGGAGGAGACAGTAATGATCAAGATAATGTACCAATTTTAGTCCCTGGGAAATGAAGGCAATGCAACATCCTCTTCCACTTCTCAAGAAGAACCTGGTCCTTCAAACAGTTGGAGATGCAGTACAAGGTACTCCACAAGTAGCATAATAAGGAGGGCAGGGAAATCCACTTAATTTACCTAGTTTTTCCACTAATCAAACATCATTCCCCATTTGGAAACACAAAAGCTACCATCTACTTGATAACACATTCACTCCCCTTGATTCTGTATTAAGAAAAGGTCAAAATTCGAAAATTCCCTAACCCCTTCTGTATTTCTATTCCAGATAGAGCCCAAAATTAAATCCTAAAGAATCTCACTTGAAGGTCACCAAAAGAAGTTTGCGATACTTTAAAAGAACACAGGACATGGTCCTGTATTACCCCTCGGGTGACAGTTTTAATCTCATTAGGTATGCTGATGCTAACTATACAGGTTATCTCGCGGACAGGAAAAACACTTTTGGAATGGCTCACTTTCAATGATCATGTCTCATCTCTTGGGGCATAAGGAAGCAAAACTTAGTGGCTTCTTCAACAGCTGAAGCAAAATATGTTGATGCAGCATCCTGCAGTTCTGAACTCCTATGAATTAAGCAGCAACTGGAGGATTTTGGGGTATTCACTGATGGTATGCCTCTTTTATGTGACAACACTAGTGCACTCAACTTGGTCAAGAATCTAGTTCAAAACAAAAGGACCAAGCACATTGAGGTAATGCATTATCTTCTGAGGGACAATATGGAGAAAGGGTTGGTTTGTATGAAGTTATGCAGCACAAAATACCAAATTCTAGGTATCTTTACCAAAGCCTTGAGTAGAGAACATTTTGGAAGAAATATGGTGAAGCTGGGGATATTGAAGCCTAATTAAGAACCTGATTCTCCATCAGTTGGCTGTGAAAATCACCTTCAGGTAAAATTAGCTAAAGTGTTTTCTATCCAAGCCCAACTCACATCAATACCGTTGCTGGTAAACGCACATGAAAATCATAGAAGCTAAAGGTACAATTATGAACTTCGAAAGAAGAGGTGCTACAACCTTTCTTTTTCAAAAACTATTCGAGCATCAGGTTCCTGTATCAGGTTAGTAGTAATGTGTTTATTTGCATAATTTCTCAAAAGGGTTAACAAAATTAATTCAACTGCCATATCATCCGACTTTTCAAAGTCTGCATGTCATGTCTTGTCTTTCAAATCCCTTCATCCCATCTGTACTATAATGCTTACCCACAAACCTACCGTAGTTTTTAGAATTGTTCAAAACTATTTATCTCTCTTCTCATCATTAGCCTGTCTTCCCATAAAACTCTCTTTCTCCCTCTCAGCAAGTCATGAACCTTCATCTTTTTGTATCTCTGTGATCTTCTCTTTACTTCTCTCTCACTCTACTTACATACCAAATACTCTTATAATGGTAATCGAACGATCGCTTCCTTCTCCCACCATTAATACCACTCCTACTTCACTATCATCCTTGAAGTCATCTCCAGAAATTCACTCTTCCAATGCTACTGTACCCACACATGTTTCCTCCTCATTTCCTATAGTTTCTAGTTTTTTGTCAAACCCTGTTTCCCTTTCATATATTGAAAACCCCATGTCTCCTCATTCCTCTGATCTCATCAAAGAACACTTAGGAGGAGTTACCTCACAGGTGTCAGATGTCTTTGAGGATGATCCTGATCAGTATCTGAACTCCTTAATTTTGGACTCAGTAGCTCTCATAGAGTCACTAGAAAAGGAAGCAGCACACAACATCATGGCTATCGCTGCTGAGAGTCTAATGACTGAAGGAGCATATCTCTTATCTGAGTATCAGCGGGAAGAAACTCTATTCCTAGACGATGAAAGAACCATGGTACTCTTCGAGTCTTTAATCAATGAAACGGTCCCAGAAAAACCTGCTGGAGGACCTGATTCTCCTCTAGATAAATCCACTTCTGAACCTCTTGATTATCCTAAGTTCTTAGAATCCTCTTCCAAGTCACCCCTTATGCAGCACAAAGAGGGCCTTAAGTCTACCTTGCAGAAAAGTAAGAGGAGTGTCAAGATAAGGAAGAAGAGGTTGATGAATCAAGGGGACTTTGTGACTAAGAAGATCATTCCAGTGGTTGAGGTTGACAAATATGCTCTAAAGGGAACTCGGTTCCTTAGTAGAATGATCTAGAAAAGCCTAGAAGTCTGTGGATGAAGATTTCGATGAAGCTATTGAGAAACAAAGTAGAGTATACGTGAAGGGTAGTATTACGTCAAAGAGAGTCTAGTTGAACAAGCCATGTCTGAAGGTGATACTGTGGAGCTTGTAAGTTGAAAAGGGAAGTCTGTTGAAGGTTCTAGAAAACAAAAACGGGAAACTCTAGGGGAACCTGGTTCTCAGAAGACCATGCATAGTGACAGTGGTCTTTGGCAGGAAAGATTGAGAACTTAGAAAGTCTTGTGGGGCCGTACGTTTGATCCAGCAAATTTTAGAAATGGCTGGTATGAGGCAAATTCTAGAGATAGTAGAATTTCAGCAATGGGAGAACCTGTTTCAGGAGAATATGCCTATGATGTACGAAGATGCGGTACAAAATTTCTACGCATCTCTCTTCATTGTTGAGGGGGATCACATTTGTATGCTAGTAAATGGAGTAGACATTATAGTTGATGCTTCAACATTGGGGAATGTTCTCAAAATTCCATGTGAAGGAATGTCTTCAGTCAAAAGTGTCTGTGGTTTTAATTTTAGGAGAGCTATTATGAAAGAGAAAGCTATTCAGTAGGGGGAACAGGTACATAAGAAGGTGTTACATACTAAGTATCAGCTTCTCTTTGAGCTGGTTAATAAAGTGCTTTTACCTTGCTCTGAGAGGCGGTCTATTGCTACAAAGTCTGTTCTGGTCTTAATGGAAGCTCTTGATGAGTTTGTCCCCATAAATCTGCCATCAATCATGATAGATCTTATGCAAAAGGTGGCAAACTTTAAATTTGGGAATCATGGGCTTCCATATGGCTTTCTTCTCACTCAAGTTTTTAAGTTTTACAAGGTCCCCTTGGGTAATCCCAAAGTGGGTACACGCAAGCAATCCTTCTCTAAGACTACTCTGGAAGAATGTGAGTGCGTAGAAAAGGTTGGTGGAAACATCTCGACTATTTCTCAGCTAATCAATGCGCAACATGCTGCTACTGAAGAGATAAGAAGGTTGAGGGCTCAGAATGCCATATTAGAAACTCGGCTCAGTCAAGCTATTAGAGGACCTGGTTCTGTCAATTCTATAAATAAAGAAGTTGTTCGCTTGACAAAGGAAAATGATAAGCTTCGTGCAAAATTGCTTGAAGAGCAGATGTCTGCAAATGCCCGACTGGACCTGATTCTCAAGACACTTGCCACTTCCCTCTCCCAGTCTAGAGCCCCTAAGATATCTCCTAGTGACCAGTTATCTTCTATTATGATGTTTGTGGCTGATGTTTCTATTTTTTGTTGTCTTTTTGTTGATGGATGGATTTCACCATTACTGCTCCTATTTTTCTCAGTCCACTGTACATATCAATGAAACATCTCCTCTTTTTCTTGTACAATGTCTTTTTCCTCTAGCTTCTCTTTTCTGTCATGTTGTGTGAACATATGTGGCATAAGTTGATTGTGTTAGACTTCTTTATGTTGTTTTCCTATTTGTGTATTTTTAATGATGCCAAAAGGGGGAAGGAATTGTGTAATTATGTAATTAAGGGGGATCTAATTAAGGGGGAATCAAAAGCAAAGGTGTAAGGGGGAATCAAAAGCAAAGGTGCAAGGGGAACTTGGTGACCAAGTAATTGAGGAACCTTGGGTAATTCCCGGTGCCTCATTTGGGTATTTCCGCTCTAAATAGATACTATCCATGTCTCAGTTTTTCATCAACAAAAAGGGGAAAATTGACGGGTTTTCAATGTCTTTGCCTTATGTTTCTTATATTTTGATGATCTAACAAACTTACTGTTAGAACCAGATAGGGAACCTGTCTCACTTGATACACATTTCAAGTGAATGAAGTTCAGCCTGGACTCCAACTAATGAACTACTACAAAGAGGAACACAACAGGGACCTGATCCCTTAGTGTTCTTTGACATAAGTACGAGTCAACTATACAACTGGAACACAATCGTTCAACCTGAACTCCAGCTAATGAACTACTACAAAGAGGAACACGACAGAGACTTGATCCCTTGGTGTTCTCTGATAGAAATACGAGTCAACTATACAACTGGAACACAATTGCAGAAAGTGAATGCCTGCAACTGTTCCCACGACAATGCAGCAGACAGTGTAGCAGTCACTTCCTATTGAAGAGGCACGTACTAGGAACTGACATATTCCTTATGATGTCTCTTGTTGTATAATAACATGGTGAAGGAATCAGATATTCACTTATGCATTTAGTGATATTCTCTAGAGCGTTAAAGAGTTGATCCAGCATTGAAGTCACAAGCGCGTCAATAACAAAAAGATAACTTTACTAAAGGATCAGTTTCACAATGAGTCTATGTGTATCCATAGTTAAGTTGTAATCTTGTTATTTGCTCTTCATTGTAATTCCAATCTTGATTTCTTAGAAGTTGTGTGTTAGGAAAACCAAAATCACAAACCTTCCAAGTTTGTATTGTGACTAGAGTTAGTCATAAGTTAAAGTCTTTGTAACTATAGAGTGACAAAGTGGTTTGTGGTAAGAATATCACAAGTTAGTTAAGTTGAAGTTTTTGTAATAGAGTGATTACAAAGTGGCTTGTAATAGTGAGATTACAAGTTAGTGAAGCTGAAAGCTTATAAGTGTAGGTCGTGATTTTTGTCCTCTTGAGGAGGATTTTTCCACGTAAAAACTCAGCATCTCTTTTGCTTACTGCTTCATAAGTATTCTCAGTGTAAACTCATAGAGGATCAGGTACTCTACAGTTTGGTGGACTCATATAAACTAACACTTGATGTTTGGGAATGCTGCAAGACCAAAATTAAAGTTCACTGTATGGTTGCAAATGCATAACAGACTATTGACTGCTGATAGGTTGAACAAATGGGGCATGATGACTGAGACCAAATGGAGTTTATGTCAGAAAGCAGAGGAAACTAGAGACCATCTATTTGTGGAATGTGAATATACAAAATCAGTGATGCATAAGCTAATGAGTTGGACACAAAATCAAAGCATAGTAGCAGATAGTTGGGAGCAACATGTGCAGGAGGTGATCAAACGAGCCAAAGGCAAGTTAAAAGAAGGCCAACTATTCAAGATGTTATACTCAGAGTTATTACATTATATATGGATAGAGATGAACAGAAGGATTTTTGAGAAGACAAGTATTGGATGGGGGAGGATAGTCAAAGAGATCGCATGTGCTTGTTATTTGCGAACTCCTCCTAGCATAGCAGATATAGTTCAGAAATTCAGTTTTTAAAATAGAAAGCTAGGAAGAGAAAGAGTATACTGTAAATATAATAGTTACTTGTGTTAGCTAACTATGGTACCTTGTATAGTTTACAATACTGGTGATTAATAAAAAGTTAGTTACCAAAAAAAAAGAGAACATAAATCAACAACATTATTCGTGAATTAAGTGAGAATATTGCTAACAAATAATTTTTAATTAGTTAACTCAAGAAATCATCTTAAAATATGCATGAAGATAAATATAAATATTTTAAAATAATTTATATGGATACGCATCAAAATCTACATGAAAAAAATTATATACTTAAATATGGATACACGCGTAAAGTATGCACGTACCCTAAGATTAGTTTAATTAAAGGTGTAAAGTTTAAAGATACGGGGATCTTATGCGCCATTAATGTATGGTAAATTACTTCTCGCTCCATATCAGGTAAAACGTAGCATCTCGTCTCGCCCCTCCTGCCTTTTCAAACGCTGAAGTGTCACTACTAACATGACATACTATAATTTAATTTCAGCGATAGCTCATCACTGGATAAAGGCCGTTTAACGTTTTCTCTAGACTATACACTTCTTTTCTTTAGGTGGGATAGGAAAAGGCATTGAAGAAATAATGTAAATTCTTTTTTCTGAATCCTTAAAAAATATCTTCAATCTTTTTGGTGGGAATTTGTTTCTTGTTTCAGCAAGGCTAAGGAGTAAAGACTTTAGAATGATGTATAACTTCGGGATATACAATTCACATAATTGTATACTCCGAAAGTATACAACAATAAGAATCGTTGAATTATATTGTTTTATATACTATTAAGGTATACTAGTATCTATAAACGTGCGTTGCACGTTAATAATAGTACATGATGATTTAAATATTTATTTATACGAAGGAATAATAAAATTTAATTAATGAGAGAAATTTTATGTAAAATATTATGACAATCATGTAAATGCCGAAAAAGATTACGTGAACTCAAAATGAAAGAACATCATATGGACGTACATAAATGATCAATTTTAGTCATGTTAGGTAGATAATTATGTATTGTAAAGGTATCTAATGTGATGGTATCTTACCAAACACTTCTTTATAAACGGTATTTTTTATATATTTCCTTCTATTGTCTTGGTTACTCTACCATAACCAGAACTCTTGTTGTCGATATTGATATCTTTCTTGAAAGTGCAATATATAGTTATTCGTGCAACAAAACATATTCTGATATAAATAGTCCAATATTTAGGATGTTTTTCTCTGTGCTTTAATTATTATAACTACAAAACATAAACACACTAAAAATTATTCTCACACAAATTTAAAAGGATATTCCTTAGTTTCGGAAGGCAGAATTTGAATTCGGGGATAAACACATACTTAGAAGCACATTGACCAGTATCATAAGTTTTGTGTGTATGACGTTATTGTCAAAACTTCTATATACCATATGTGTACTATTACATAAGCTATTCAACGGATCTAAGTTTTCAGTAACATGGCATCATATTTTTCGTCAAAATCAACCTGTATGCAATGGAACACCAATTTTAACATAGTCTATTATATATATATGGTGACACTAACATACGTAAGAAATAACGAACTTACCAACAAATGTATACAGTAGAAGGTCATTTGGTATTAAAGTATTTAAGTATTCTTCTTGGTAGTAACTGTTGGTATCATCTTTTGTTGAGTCAAAACTGAAAATATTTTTTATCATAAAACTTAACAATCAACATTTTATTTAGTTGATCAACATATTCATTTCTGCTAGCTAAAATAGCTCTTTAATTTATATCATGTAATTGCACAAATTGCATTTTAATCTAACGATGAAAATATTTTCCTTATTAATTACTATTGGGGTTGATAATCAAGTCTTCTAGAAGAACCAAATCATCTTTTATTAGATGCTCTTCTTTGTTTCAGATATGAAGCAAGAAGTCACAGAATGTTAAATTTTTTCTTAATTTTACATTTTTTGTCATTTGAATATTCTTCATTTGATGTCGTAAGTATAATTTTGGCAAACTAGCTTTTACAGATTCTGCTTTGGTCAATTTTGGAACTATTGATTATACTTGACAGAAATCACCTTCCAAACTATTACTTTTCAACCAAACGGTTCATCGAAATCCAATATACGTCTAAAACGCTAGGCGATTGTCTTAATTATTTGACGCTTAGCCAAAAACGCTTCATCCTACATTATTACTTTTGATTTCCTTATAAATCTAGCACTATTGCTCTGGTTTGATACATTTATGATTATTTTAGATATTTGAAGAGGTATATTAAATCTAAAGTGAGTTGTACGACCTCATAATAAAATCGTTGATAGTACACCACTTGTCTTATTGCTAGCACTATTGCTCTAGTTTGATATATTTGTTATTATTTCAGATATTTGAAGAGGTATATCAAATCTAAAGTGAGTTATACGACCTCATAATAAAATCGTTGAAGGTACACCACTTGTCTTATTGCTAACAATATCATGCCTCTTGATAGACATTTGTAAGTAATACATGACATAAGTGTGAGCACGTGATTTTTACCCTATATATGAGTTATTCCCATAAAATTCAAATAAAATAATTTTCTTTTGTTTTACAATTTGTGTAAATTTTGTGTTGATTGTTTGCATGTTATTTGTGCGTGATAAATAAAAATACAAAATATGCATTTAGAAATTAATTTCGCATTTAGTAGGTATTAAATCATTTTAAAAATAATTCTAAGAAAAAAAAACCGAAATATAGCATTTTTGTGTTTTTAATTGAGAAATTATCATAAAATAGAAGTTAATTAGTTTGATAATTTTAATAAAATCAAAATAGATAAAAAATACAGAAAATACAAAAAAAAAAACTAAAATACAAAAATCAGAAAATATGTAAAAATACAAGAGTAAAATACAAGAATTAAAATCAAGAAAATAAAGACAAAATAGTTTGGGCCAAAGCACCCCTAAGCCCAAACCAAAATCAGAAACAATACCCTTAACACTCAGCCCAAACGACCTAGGCCCCAAAATTACTGATCCGGTCCAAAGCCAAAGAGTCAAAACGACGCCGTATGCGTCGTTAATCCTGGCCGTTAACTTACGCTGATCTGACGGCCAATAATAGACGAATTAATTTTAAAACAATAAACATTATATACAAGTGTGAAACCTAAATCAATTAAAAACTCTATATCACCATCCCTTTCATCAACGAGCCGCCCTAAATCCTTCCGCCGCCCCGCCGGAACCCTACCGGTGGGAAGCCATGTTACACCAACCTCCACCCAATTTTCACCACAGAACCATTGTGACCTCCTCTTCCCACCCTCATACTTCTTTTTCTTCAAATAAGTCCCTATTACGTCAAACAGCCGAATTAAACTCGCCGGAACCCTACCGCCGGCGAGTAATACTTCATCCGACTAGCCCCTATTTTACATCGTAACCTCCTCAACGTTGTGACAAAGGTCTCCAGCCATAGAAAATTACTGGAAAGTCCTCAAAGGTTCAAGAAAGATCGTCGGCGACATAAATCTTCAAGAAAAGGTTAAAAGAAGAAAAGATAACGGAAAAGATAAGTTCTTCTTTTTCTTGATGTTATTTCAATTCTTTTCTTGCATATTTCCTTCTTTTCTGATTTTTTCTATTTCATCTTTGTTTGTAATATTTAGAATTCGTTTATCAAAATAAGAATAATTAAGAATTACGGAGTTAATTAGTTGTCTATTACTGAAATAATTTTTTTTTTTGAAATTAGTCAAGATTAAATAATTTGGTAATGTTCTATTAAAAAATACATATACATGCCTAGTATTAATTCTATTGGTTTAATGTGATTTTTATCCTTAATCCGTATTTCATCAAAGATTAGTTGGGCTTGATATTATAGTCAGTTTTATGGGGTAGACGTTTAAATTAGTTTACTGGAATTTCAAGATATAGAATGTGACTGATTTTGATGAATTGTTGATTGAATTTATTAGGAATTAATTCTGTTAAGTGTTGCTAGTTATATAATTAGCACAATTTAGCCTTAATGTTTAGTAATAAGTTTGGTTATAGCTGTTAGTAAAATTCAATAGTTAAATTCAATCAAATAATCAGAAATAATTCATGGGATAAAAGGGTGAGAAAAATGCTTGGATAATGCAGGGGTGATTTGGAATACTAAAAGAGTTAATTGTAATAAACCTTAAGCAGTAGGGGCAGTTTTGGGTATATAAAATGGGAATGCTGTAATAAAACTAAGGGAGTGAGGGCATTGTAGGAAATTCAGAGCAGTTTTATAGTAATTTCAGCTTAGTAACAGGGGTAGATTGGGAAAAGGAAAATGGTTTAACTGTAATAAATGTAGAGAGGTAGGGGTAATTTGGACATTGGCAAGGGCATGGGAATGGGGTAGACAATAATAGAATTATTTAGAATGTTCTAAAAGGGATGCAAGTATAATTTCTATAAAATAAGGGCAGTAACTCGAAGAGAAAGGTAATAATTAAGGGACTATTAGAGAAAGTCTGAAAATTTGAAAAAAAGGGGGGAAAATGAAAGCCTAGAACCTTCTATTGATGCCTATAAAAGGGGACTTCTTGCTGGACTTCCAGGGGAGACTTTTGAACCTTATAAGTTTTGAACCTCCAAAATTTCCTCCCAAAGTTCCTATTCTAAATTCAGATCTCAATTTGAATTTTAAATCCTCCAAAACCCAAAAAACAACAGAAAAATCAGTAAAAAGCAAAAAATAAATACTGTTCTATTGAGTTTTCAGCTTAATTTCAATCTTCGAAGTTCAAAATTTGATATATGTAGATCAGAGATAGTTTGAAACAAGTTTAAGTAATTTCAGAGATTCAATTACCTTGATTTGGCTAGTTTATTTGGCTTTTGGATTTCCGAAATACCTGGGATAGTTTTGAGGTCATTTCTCATAGTGTTGGGTTAATTAAGTTGGTGTTTGGTTGAGATTTGATCCTTTGGAGTTTCAGAAGTTTTTTTAAAAAAAAAAAAATTCAATTTCGGATTTATTTGGGTGCTTTCAAACAGTTTATGGTTGAATCTTAGTTTTGACTGTTGTTATCAAATACTCCTGGATTGTTGAACTGATTCTGAGCTGTTTTGATCTCTGCTGCTCTTTGTGGCTGACTTCTCCTCGTTTTATTGTGATTCAGGTAATTCTCTTGATTCTTCTCTGAATTGTCGAAGGATTGATGTAATTGTAATGGAGTAATATGATGAAGTGCTGCAATTTGTAATTGAATCATGAGTTATTTCGTTTATTTTTTACTGATTTCAATGTATAAAAACAGTTTGATTGTTCGAGGTCTTGTATGAATAGACTGTTAATTCATAATGAAATAATGGAGATATTAGAGTAACAATTAGTGTGCTGCAGCAATCTAGTTTCATATACTGTAATATAATTTTGTAATTAGGAGTTAGTTAGAACAGAA
>MU747047.1:19666-42693 GCA_026770625.1 Nicotiana glauca | reverse complement strand
TGTACCCAGTTACCAAACTGGGGCAGAAAATTTTCTTTGTTTGTTTATTTTGTTGCAGTCAGGAGCCCACCTGGAGAACAAGGGAATACTTTTCAAGTTCAGCAAGCAGGAGCCCACCTGAAAAACAAAGGGAATATTTTTCAAATGCAGTAAGTAGGAGCCCACCTGAAAAATGGACACATATTTCAAATTGAAGTGGTCAAACATCATCAAGACAACAATAAGAAAGCCATTGGAAGAATACAAGATACAAGTTCAAGGCAACACAAGAACAAGTTGGAAGACATAGATAGGATTTTTTGTAATTCATAGATCATAGCCTAAGGCTAGTTTCTTTATTTTACCATGATGTAATAAGGGGTCAGTCAGCAGTAACAGCAGTAGCAACAGCAACAACAGTGAGATCACAGTCCCTGGTAGTCCCAGCTACCAGACATTCCCGAACTACACTGACCTGATTCCTGTTTAGCCCAGGATATGTAGGCAACCTCTGAAGCAGGGTGCGGTCAAAACTTTTCAAAATGCTTCACACCGGAATACTCTAACGGGTAAAAATCACTCATATTTGCTCACTTATCTTTGCACTGAAACTCTTCATGCTCCCGAGCAAAGAGGGGCAACTGTGAGCACGTGATTTTTACCCTATATGAGTTATTCCCATAAAATTCAAATAAAATAATTTTCTTTTGTTTTACAATTAGTGTAAATTTTGTGTTGATTGTTTGCATGTTATTTGTGCGTGATAAATAAAAATACAAAATATGCATTTAGAAATTAATTTCGCATTTAGTAGGTATTAAATTATTTTTAAAATAATTCTAAGAAAAAAAACCGAAATATAGCATTTTTGTGTTTTTAATTGAGAAATTATCATAAAATAGAAGTTAATTAGTTTGATAATTTTAATAAAATCAAAATAGATAAAAAATACAGAAAATACAAAAAGAAAAACTAAAATACAAAAATCAAAAAATATGTAAAAAATACAAGAGTAAAATACAAGAATTAAAATCAAGAAAACAAAGACAAAATAGTTTGGGCCAAAGCACCCCTAAGCCCAAACCAAAATCAGAAACAATACCCTTAACACTCAGCCCAAACGACCTAGGCCCCAAAATTACTGATCCGGTCCAAAGCCAAAGAGTCAAAACGACGCCGTATGCGTCGTTAATCCTGGCCGTTAACTTACGCTGATCTGACGGCCAATAATAGACGAATCAATTTTAAAATAATAAACATTATATACAAGTGTGAAACCTAAATCAATTAAAAACTCTATATCACCATCCCTTTCATCAACGAGCCGCCCTAAATCCTTCCGCTGCCCCGCCGGAACCCCACTGGCGGGAAGCCATTGTTATACCAACCTCCACCCAATTTTCACCACAGAACCATTATGACCTCCTCTTCCTACCCTCATACTTCTTTTTCTTCAAATAAGTCCCTATTACGTCAAACAGCCGAATTAAACTCGCCGGAACCCTACCACCGGCGAGTAATACTTCATCCGACTAGCCCCTATTTTACATCGTAACCTCCTCAACGTTGTGATAAAGGTCTCCAGCCATAGAAAATCACTGGAAAGTCCTCAAAGGTTCAAGAAAGATCGTCGGCGACTAAAATCTTCAAGAAAAGGTTAAAAGAAGAAAAGATAACGGAAAAGATAAGTTCTTCTTTTTCTTGATGTTATTTCAATTCTTTTCTTGCATATTTCCTTCTTTTATGATTTTTTCTATTTCATCTTTGTTTTTAATATTTAGAATTCGTTTATCAAAATAAGAATAATTAGGAATTACGGAGTTAATTAGTTGTCTATTACTGAAATAATTTTTCTTTTTTTGAAATTAGTCAAGATTAAATAATTTGGTAATGTTCTATTAAAAAATATATATACATGCCTGGTATTAATTCTGTTGGTTTAATGTGATTTTTGTCCTTAATCCGTATTTCATCAAAGATTAGTTGGGCTTGGTATTATAGTCAATTTTATGGGGTAGACGTTTAAATTAGTTTACTGGAATTTCAAGATATAGAATGTGACTGATTTTGATGAATTGTTGATTGAATTTATTAGGAATTAATTCTGTTAAGTGTTGCTAGTTATATAATTAGCATAATTTAGCCTTAATGTTTAGTAATAAGTTTGGTTATGGCTGTTAGTAAAATTCAATAGTTAAATTCAATCAAATAATCAGAAATAATTCATGGGATAAAAGGGTGAGAAAAATGCTTGGATAATGCAGGGGTGATTTGGGAATACCAAAAGAGTTAATTGTAATAAACCTTAAGCAGTAGGGGCAGTTTTGGGTATATAAAATGGGAATGCTGTAATAAAACTAAGGGAGTGAGGGCATTGTAGGAAATTCAGAGCAGTTTTATAGTAATTTCAGCTTAGTAACAGGGGTAGATTGGGAAAAGGAAAATGGTTTAGCTGTAATAAATGTAGAGAAGTAGGGGTAATTTGGACATTGGCAAGGGCATGGGAATGGGGTAGACAATAATAGAATCTTCTAGAATGTTCTAAAAGGGGTGCAAGTATAATTTCTATAAAATAAGGGCAGTAACTCGAAGAGAAAGGTGAGAATTATGGGACTATTAGAGAAAGTCTGAAAATTTGAAAAAAGGGGGGAAAATGAAAGCCTAGAACCTTCTATTGATGCCTATAAAAGGGGACTTCTTGCTGGACTTCCAGGGGAGACTTTTGAACCTTATAAGTTTTGAACCTCCAAAATTTCCTCCCAAAGTTCCTATTCCAAATTCAGATCTCAATTTGAATTTCAAATCCTCCAAAACCCAAAAAACAACAGAAAAATCAGTAAAAAGCAAAAAATAAATATTGTTCTATTGAGTTTTCAGCTTAATTTCAATCTTCGAAGTTCAAAATTTGATATATGTAGATCAGAGATGGTTTGAAACAAGTTTAAGTAATTTCAGAGATTCAATTACCTTGATTTGGCTAGTTTATTTGGCTTTTGGATTTCCGAAATACCTGGGATAGCTTTAAGGTCATTTCTCATAGTGTTGGGTTAATTAAGTTGGTGTTTGGTTGAGATTTGATCCTTTGGAGTTTCAGAATTTTTTTTTTTTTTTTAAAAAAGTTCAATTTCGGATTTATTTGGGTGCTTTCAAACAGTTTATGGTTGAATCTTAGTTTTGACTGTTATTATCAAATACTCCTGGATTGTTGAACTGATTCTGAGCTGTTTTGATCTCTGCTGCTCTTTGTGGCTGACTTCTCCTCGTTCTATTGTGATTCAGGTAATTCTCTTGATTCTTCTCTGAATTGTCGAAGGATTGATGTAATTGGAATGGAGTAATATGATGAAGTGCTGCAATTTGTAATTGAATCATGAGTTATTTCGTTTTTTTTTTGACTGATTTCAATGTATAAAAACAGTTTGATTGTTCGAGGTCTTGTATGAATAGATTGTTAATTCATAATGAAATAATGGAGATATTAGAGTAATAATTAGTGTGCTGCAGCAATCTAGTTTCATATACTGTAATATAATTTTGTAATTAGGAGTTAGTTAGAACATAATGTTTATTTGGTGTGAAACCTCGATTCCTTTCATAGTTGATAACTGGGATTCGATTGCTAAGCTAGCAATCTAAGTATGTCGTAATCCAGTTTATTTTGTGTAATGTTCAAATAACAATAAAATTTTTGAAATTGACAATTTGTTTGCTAGGAAGAATACCGAATTGGACCTGCTGCTTAACATTGATTTAGTAATGCAAAAAATATGATTCAAAGATAATCAGTCCCTTCAGTGTATTGAAGTCGTTGTTTGCAATTCGTTTGTCACGTAATGAATTTAGTAAGATAATCTGGTATCAAATTAGAGCTTGATTGGTCAACATCTTATTGTTGGTATTTTAAGTAACCTTAAGAACTTTTGGTGAATATTTGTCCAATCTAAATTGAAGTATTACATTTCATTATCATTGTTTGGGTCCGATACTACTTTGGATGCCATAATTGTCTGGGCCTGTCAATTGCCCACGTTTGATCTTAATTAGTCTCCTTTCAAGGAATTGGTATTGAGGCTTATTCGGGCTTTGAGTAAAGTAGCATATTTGAATTAAGAGGCTCACCCCCTTGTTCGAGTGTGGACTTGAACCAAAGCCCAAATTCTTTGTTCACTTTAAACAATAGAAACTATTAAAGTTGATTAATTAGGATTCTCCAAAGACAAATAATAAATAGAAAATTTTAGTTTGCATTAAGTTGGCCTTCTAATAATAAAAAATAAGACGAGCCTCGCTAAACCAAATACAAATTGCGGGGTCCTCATTAATTACTTAATATAAAAATACTTAGAGATTCGGGACGGGCCGTTTAGCAAATTTCACGGCCTTCCCCAAAAATAACAACACGTTAGTCTTTTTAGACGCGATTTTAATAAAATTACATTCCTAAACTCGGGTGTGCATTTCATGCGACCCAAATCCAAGTCCTAAAATGTTGAATAAGAATGTATCGAGGATCCGGGTGCATTTCATGTGACGTGATCCGAAAATACGTCCTTAAACGATGTTCACTTTCTTAAAAATAAAATAATTTGACAAAAAAAGCGGTAATTAATTTTAAAAAAATGCGCAAGTAGGATAATATGTATTAAAATAAAATATTTTAGCCAAATATGACAGTTGAGCGACCGTGCTAGAACCACAGAATTCGGAAGTGCCTAACACCTTCTCCCGGGTTAACAGAATTCCTTACCCGGATTTCTGGTTCGCGACTGTTAAACAGAGTCAAACCCTTCCTCGATTCGGGATCCAAAAACGGTGACTTGGGACACCATAAATCTCCCAAGTGGCGACTCTGATTTCTTAACTAAAAACGAATCCCGTTTCGATTGTCCTTAAAATGGAAAAACTCCTTTATTACTATATCTCTTCCCGAGATGTAGTAAAAGCCGTATAAAAGCGGAAAAAAGGAGGTGTGACAATAAGAATATTATTTTGATTCCGTTGGAGGCATCTACAAAGGATAATCCTGATATACCTAGTCGAATTTTTATAATATAGTCTTGAAAGCTTATTCTTATTCAGAATTTAGCTTTGATTGTGCTTCCTCAAATACGTGCATGGCCTTCATAATATTATACTAATAATTTGTGACGGCCCGGCCCATCGCCACGTGAGTTACCGCCCTATTTCCCCCATTTTGTGTTTCTCTTTTAATATCAGTATTTGTGTTGATCAGGTAGAATTGGATTGTTCTAGTTGGAAATGAGGCACTTAGCCTCTTAGAAGGAAGCTTGTTTTGGAAAAGTCAACCAAAAGTCGACTATATAGTTAGAAGGCTCGGATGTGAATTTCGGTGATTGGATTAGCTTCGGGGGATGAATTGTGACTTAGGAGTGCGATCGGAATTGAATTTGGAGGTCCGGTGTAGAATTAGACTTGAATTGGTGAAGGTTGAAGTTTGGCGAATTCCGATTGGTAGGTGAGATTTTGATCCGGGGGTCGGAATGGAATTTTGAGAGTTGCAGTAGCTTCGTTAAGTGATTTTGGATGTGCGGGTAAAATTTCATGTCATTTGGACGTCGTTTGGTTGGGTTTTTGATTGAAAGTGCATTTCGGAAGTTTTGAAGAAACTTAGGCTTGAATTCGATGTGATTTAATGGTTTTAGCATTGTTTGACGTGTTTGGAGGATTGGAACAAGTTTGAATAAGGTTTTAGGATGTGTTGGTGCTTTTATCTGAGGTCCCGGGGGCCTCGGGATGAATTTGAGTGGTTAAACGAGAATTTTTGAAGTTTGCTACAGGTCTGTAAATTGCTGTCATCTGGTATTTCCGCTTCTGCGGAAATGGAATGTAGAAGCGGGTATGAGGGCACAGAAGCGATCTTGGTGCTTGAGTGGCGAGTTTCGCAAAAGCGGACCTTTTCCGCATCAGCGGGTCCACAGGAGCATGTGTATAACCACATAAGTTGTCTTGGGAATCCATAGAAGCGGATAGTGAATCACAAAAGCGGAAGCTGTGTAATTAATGAAAAACCGCATAAGTGGTCATTTGGCAGCAAAAGCGGTAGCGGGACCGCAGAAGCAAAAATGACTGTGCACAGAGGGGTTTAAAGGGTTTATTTCATCCACGAGTTCCATCATTTTTCCTCCATTGTTGAGCAAGCTTGAGAGCTATTGACGGGATTTTTAGAGAATTTTGACTGGGAATTCATCGGAGGTAAGTTCTATGGCTAGAAACATCATTATATTGAAGAATCTACCTTTAATTCATGGAAAATTAAAGTAAAAATTGGAAGAACTAGGGCTTGATTTTTGGAATGTAAATTTAGAATTTGAAGGGGCATTTGAACTCCGATTTTGATGAATTTGATATGTATAGACTCGTAGCGATACGAGAAATCCGTGTATATATATTTTATAATTTTTTGAGAAATGGGCCCGGGACTTAGGTTTTGCCAACTTCGCGATTTTTGTTATTTTTCGAGTCTTTTCGATTGGGTTATGATTCATTAGCCTATTGTGACGCATTCCTTGTGGTTTTTGTCAGATTTGCCACACGAGGGGATCGATCCGAGGGTAAAAGGCTTGGCGAGCTAGACTCTTGGCCGGCTAGAGGTGAGTAATGACTTTAAATGATGTCCTGAGGGCTTGAGACCCCGGACTTGCACAACTTGGTGCTGTGTTGAGAGGAGACACGCGTTCAATGACGAGCGCGGGGTCATTTACTATTGAGGACTGTGACTTGGCCCCGTTCGGATGATATTTTTACCACGTATTAGCTATGACTTGTTGTTTTTCACTATGATTTGGGCTTATTGCCATGTTTGGGGTTTATTGCCGACTGTTTGAACTCCTTATGAACTATCATCATTGTTTTCCTCACTATTTGAAATATTATTTGAACTCGGTCCATTTGAATTACACTTTTTCATGAACTCTGCTATATTTTTACTCAACCTTGAGTTTTAACTGATATTTGAACTATTGTTTGACCTGAGCATTTTCCTTTTCACTAATGCCCGAGGGGCTTAAGATTATTTTGGACTGATTGAGGCCGAGGGCCATGATCGAGGATCTGACGAGTGATGCGAGGAGTCTTTCAGGCCTCAGTGATGTGAGGAGCCTTTCAGGCCTCGAGTGATTGGTGAGGAGGCTTCCAGGCCTCGAGTGATGTGAGCGGGGCTTTAAGGCCTCGAGTGATTGGTGAGGAGGCTTTAAGGCCTCGAGTGTATTATGAGCAGGCTTTCAGGCCTCGCATTGATATTGTTCAGGCTTTCAGGCCTTATTGATATCGCTTGGGCTGTAGGAGCCCCTCCGGAGTCTACACACCCACAGTGAGCGCGGGTACCCATATGAGTGAGAGTGAGCCCGAGGGGCTGATGTTGTACTGTGTGATTGATACGGAGCCCGTGGGGCTGATATTGTACTGAGAGTTTGATATGGCGCCCGAGGGGAAGGTTCCTGAGTATCTCTTATTGATTGGGAATAATTGTTTTTCACTGTTTTCAAAGAGTTCCTTACTGTATTTCACTGGTTTTCTACTGTTTACCTGATTTTACTACTTGAGATAGCATAAATTGTGCATTTGTGGGATTTCTATGTTCTCAGATATTATTTATTTTTATTACTCACTGGGTCGGAGTACTCACATTACTCCCTGCACCGTGTGTGCAGATACAGGTATAGCAGAGTTCGTTCCTGAGTATTGATTTCCATCCAGACCAGGCGGACCGGAGAGACGAGGTAGCTGTCAGCGTCCACAGCCCTGTTTCTTCCTTATCTTTTCTTCTATTACATCTATATCGGACTATGTTCTTAGATACAGTCTTGTAGTAGCTATTAAGCTCTATAGTAGCTCATGACTTGTGACACCCCGATTGTGGGTTGGATTTGGGTTGGCTTTCTTGTTATCGCGGTTATGTCCGTATTGCTGGTTATGATATTCCTGCTTTAAGCTTATTTATGATTAATAACTTTCCGATATTTGAGGAGTTAAATGTTCTGTTGGCTGGTCTCGTCTTCACGAGAGGCGCCATCACGACCAGGTAGGTTTGGGTCGTGACAAGTTGGTATCAGAGCCTAGGTTACTAGGTCTCACGAGTCATGAGCAGGTTTAGTAGAGTCTCGTGGATCGGTTTGAAGACGTCTGTATTTATCCTCGAGAGGCTGCAGAAACCTTAGGAAAACTTCACATTCTTGAAATTCTTGTCGTGCGACTTTGTTGATCCGGGAACTAAACTTCTGTGTTCTATTCTCTCGCAGATGGCGAGGACTCGCACTACAGGACGAGGCGGTCGACCACCAGTACCACCTACTGAGGGCACTAGAGTTCAGGGACGTGGTCGTGGTCGTGGTAGGGGCAGAGCCGCGAGGGCAGTGCCTGTTGCTCCACCATTTGCCCCGGCTCAGGAGCAGGCCCCGGCTCAGGAGCAGGCCCCGGCTGCAGACATTCGAGCAGCACCTGTCCAGGCACCGGCGGTGCCCATCGTGATATCGGGTCTTCAGGAGACATTGGCTCAGATTCTATCTGTTTGCACTGGCCTAGCCCAGGTAGTTTCAGCCACTGCTACAGCAGCTACTTCTCAGGCAGGGGGAGGCAGTCAGACCCCCGCTGCTCGCACACCCGAGCAGGTGATGCAGGGTTTACAGACACCGGGAGCAGCTCCAGCTCAGCCGGTTGTACCAGTTCAGGATTTTGTGGTTCCAGCTATGCCAGACAATGAGCAGCGTTGTCTCGAGAGGTTTAGTAGGCTTCAGCCTCCAGTTTTCAGTGGTGCTCAGGGTGAGGATGCCCAGGGATTTCTTGACAAGTGTCAGCGTATGCTTCGGACAAGAGGGATTTTGGAGTCCAGCGGAGCAGCTTTCACCGCATTTCAGTTCACTGGGGTTGCCTTCACATAGTGGGAGGCATATGAGCGGCGTAGGCCGGCAGGTGCAGTGCCTTTGTCATGGCAGGAGTTCTCCACTATCTTTTTGGAGAAGTGGGTACCATAGTCTCAGAGGGAGGAGCTACGTAGATAGTTTGAGTGGATTCAACAGGGAGACATGATTGTGACCCAGTATGAGGCAAGATTTTCTTAGTTAGCCCTTCATGCTTCCTGGATAGTTCCGACTAATAGAGAGAGGATCAAGAGGTTTTTAGATGGACTTAACTATCACCTTCGTGTTCTGATGACTCGATAGAGAGTTCTGGGTATTTCGTTTTAGGATGCAGTTGATATTGCTCGTGATATTGAGTTGGCTCGCCGTCCGGACAGAGAGGAGAAGGAGGCCAAGAGGCCTCGAGGTTCTGGTAGCTTCAGTGGTGCGCCGTATAGGGGTCAGTTTCAGCAGAGCAGAGGTCGTTCATTCAGGCACCTCAGTCAGCTCGCTCTGAGTATCGTGGGTCATCTTCTGGCCGAGGTCAGCAGGGTTATCGGCAGGGCCAGCCATCCCTCAGCACACTTCCAACTTAGGGTTCGTATCGAGCTCCATCTGTTTAGGGTTCCTCCAGGCCGAGTGCGTAAGCCAGTCACTCTGGTGCACAAGGCTCCCTTCAGTCCCATTCTCCATCACCCAGGAGCTGTTTTGAGTGCGGGGAGTTTGGGCACTTGTGGAGGCAGTGTCCCCGACTTCGTGGTAGTCAGTCTCAGCAGAGGGGTCAGCCCTCATCATATGGCCCATCTTCTTCAGCACCCGCCCCACCAGCTAGGGGTAAGGGTCAGGCAGCTAGGGGCCGCCCTAGAGGGGGAGGCCGATCAGGTGGTGGTTAGGCTCGATTCTATGCTCTTCAGGGTCGGTCAGATGCTATTGCTTTGGATGTTGTTATCACAGGTATTATTTTAGTCTGCCACAAGGATGCCTCAGTTTTATTTGATCCCGGTTCTACCTACTCCTATATGTCTTCTTACTTTGCTCACCATTTAGGTACGACCCGGGGGTGCCTTGCTTTGCCTGTTCATGCATCCACCCCGGTAGGCGATACTATTGTGGTAGACCATGTATATCGGTCGTGCTTAGTGACTATTGGGGGTCTGGAGACCCGAGTTGATTTGTTGTTGTTGAGCATGGTAGATTTTGATATTATTCTGGGCATGGATTGGTTATCTCCGTGCCATGCTATTCTAGACTGTCATGCCAAGACATTCACCTTGGCTATACCGGGTGTCCCAAGGATTGAGTGGAGTGGTATGACTGACTATGTTCCCAGCAGAGTGGTTTCCTTCCTAAAGGCCCAGCGGATGGTTGGGAAGGGTTGTCTATCGTATTTGGATTTTGTGAGAGATGTTGGAGCTGAGGCTCCTAGTCTTGATTCTGTCCCCGTTGTGAGGGACTTTCCAGATGTGTTTCCAGCAGATCTGTCGGGCATGCCACCGGACAGGGACATTGATTTCGGTATTGATCTGGTTCCGGGCACTCAGCCCATCTCTATTCCTCCCTATCGTATGGCACCGGTAGAGTTAAAGGAACTGAAGGAGCAACTTCAGGAACTTCTAGATAAGGGGTTTATTCGTCCGAGTATGTCACCGTGGGGTGCACCGGTATTATTTGTGAAGAAGAAAGATGGTACAATGAGAATGTGCATTGACTACAGGCAGTTGAGCAAGGTAACAATGAAGAACAAGTATCCACTACCGCGTATTGATGATTTGTTTGATCAGCTCCAGGGAGCAAGGGTATTCTCTAAGATTGATCTCCGTTCAGGCTATCACCAGCTGAAGATTAGGGATTCTGACATTATGAAGACGGCTTTCAGGACGAGATATGGGCACTATGAGTTTTTGGTTATATCATTTGGGCTGACTAATGCTTCAGCCGCATTCATGCACTTGATGAATAGTGTATTTTGGCCGTATCTGGATTCATTTGTGATTGTTTTTATTGATGATATATTGGTGTACTCGCATAGATAGGAGGAGCACGCTCAGCACCTAAGACTGGCATTACAGAGATTGAGAGAGGAGAAGCTTTATGCAAAGTTCTCCAAGTGTGAGTTTTGGCTTGGGTCAGTGGCTTTCCTGGGGCACGTGGTGTCCAGTGATGGTATTGAGGTTGATCCGAAGAAGATAGAGGCGGTGTAGAGTTGGCCTACACCGACCTCAGCCACGGAGATTCATAGTTTCCTTGGGTTGGCAGGGTATTATCGCCGGTTTGTTCTGGGATTTTCTTCTATTGCATCGTCCTTGACCAAGTTGACTCAGAAGGGTGCTCTATTTGTGTGGTTCGAGGAGTGTGAGGGGAGCTTTTAGAAGCTCAAGACTGCTTTGACCACGGCTCCAGTGTTAGTTCTGCCATCAGCTTCAGGTTCTTATACCGTGTATTGTGATGCTTCAAGAGTTGGGATCGGATGTGCGTTGATGCAGGAGGGTAGAGTTATTGCGTATGCTTCTCATCAGTTGAAGCCTCATGAGAAGAACTACATTGTTCATGATTTGGAATTGGCTGCCATAGTCCATGCTTTAAAGATTTGGAGGCACTACTCATATGGTGTATCTTGTGAGATGTATACCGATCATCGCAGTCTTCAGCATTTGTTCAAACAGAAGGATATTAATCTGAGGCAGCGGAGATGGCTTGAGTTACTCAAGGATTATGATATCACCATATTGTATCATCCGGGGAAGGCCAATGTAGTGGCCGATGCTTTGAGCCAGGAGGCGGTTAGTATGGTCAGTTTGGCGTATATTCCAGTTGGGGAGAGGCCATTTGCAGTTGATGTCAAGGCCTTGGCCAATCGGATGGTGAGGTTAGACATTTCAGAGCCTAGTCGGGTGTTGGCTTGCGTTGTTTCTCGGTCTTCCTCGTATGACCGCATCAGAGAGCGCCAGTATGACGATCCACATTTGCTTGTCCTCAAGGACAGGATTCAGCATGATGATGCCAGGGATGTGACTATTGATAGTGATGGCGTACTAAGGATGTAGGGCCGGATTTGCGTGCCCAATGTGGATGGGCTTCGGGAGTTGATATTGGAGGAGGCCCGCGGCTTGCGGTATTCTATACATCCAGGTGCCGCGAAGATGTATCAGGATTTGAGACAGCATTACTGGTGGAGGAGAATGAAGAAGGATATTGTGAGTTATGTAGCTTGGTGTCTCAACTGTCAGCAGGTCAAGTATGAGCATCAGAGGCCTGGTGGTGTACTTTAGCGCATGGATATTCCCGAGTGGAAGTGGGAGAGGATTACTATGGATTTTGTGAGTGGTCTCCCTCGGACAGCGAGGAAGTTTGATTCGATTTAGGTGATTATGGATCGGCTGACCAAGTTCGCACACTTCATTCCGGTGTGTACTACCTATTCTTCGGAGCGGTTAGCAGAGATTTTCATCCGGGAGATTGTTTAATTGCATGGGGTACCAGTTTTTATTATCTCGGATAGAGGTACTCAGTTTACTTCCAAGTTTTGGAGAGATTTTCAGCGGTATTTGAGCACAGCGTTTCATCCTCAGACGGACAGACGGTCCGAGCATACTATTCAGATATTGGAGGACATGTTGCGAGCCTATGTTATTGACTTTGGAGGTTTTTGGGCTGAGTTCTTGTCGCTTGCAGAATTTTCTTACAACAACAGCTATCAGTCCAGCATTCAGCTGGTGCCATATGAGGCCTTATATGGGAGACAGTGTAGATCTCCGGTTGGTTAGTTTGAGCCCGGCGAGGCGAGGTTGTTGGGGACAGAGTTGGTCCAGGATGCCCTAGATAAGGTGAAAGTGATCCAGGAGAGACTTCGTACATCTCAGTCGTGTCAGAAAAGTTATGCGGACCAGAAGGTTAGGGATGTATCTTATATGGTGGGCGAGAAGGTCTTGTTGAAGGTTTCGCCCATGAAGGGCGTTATGCGATTTGGAAAGAAAGGGAAGCTGAGTCCGAGGTTCATTGGGCCTTTTGAGGTTCTTAGGAGGATTGGGGAGGTGGACTATATGCTTTCTTTGCCACCCAGCCTGTCGGGAGTTCACCCGGTATTTCATGTGTCTATGCTCCGGAAGTATGTTGGGGACCCATCTCATGTGTTGGACTTCAGTACAGTGCAGTTGGAGGATGATTTGACCTATGATGTGGAGCCAGTGGCTATCTAGGGTCGTTAGGTTCGGAGATTAAGATCAAATGATATAGCTTCAGTGAGGGTGCAGTGGAGAGGTCCGCCCGTGGAGGAGGCTACTTGGGAGATCGAGCGGGAGATGAGGAGCCGATATCCTCATCTGTTTGAGACTCCAGGTATGCTTCTTGACCCGCTTGAGGACGAGCGTTTGTTTTAGTTGGGGAGGATGTGACGACCCGGCTCGTCGTCACGTGAGTTACCTCCCCGTTTCCACCATATTATGTTGCTCTATGTTTCAATATCAGTATTTGAGTTGATCAGGTAGAATAGGATTGGTTCTAGTTGGAAACGAGGCACTTAGCCTCTTAGAAGGAAGCTTGTTTTCAAAAACTCAACCAGAAGTTGACTATATAGTTAGAGGGATTGAATGTGAATTCCGGTGATTCGATTAGCTTCGCGGGATGATTTGTGACTTAGGAGTGCGATCGGAATTGAATTTGGAGGTCCGGTGTAGAATTAGGCTTGAATTGGCGAAGGTTGAATTTTGGCGAATTCCGGTTGGTAGGTGAGATTTTGATCCGGGGGTCGGAATGGAATTCCGAGAGTTGCAGTAGATTCGTTAGGTGATTTTGGATGTGCGGGTAAAATTTCAGGTCATTTGGACGCCGTTTTGTTGGGTTTTTGATTGAAAGTGCATTTCAGAAGTTTTTAAGAAAATTAGGCTTGAATTCGATGTGATTTAATGGTTTTAGCATTGTTTGACATGTTTGGAGGATTGGAACAAGTTTGAATAAGGTTTTAGGATGTGTTGGTGCTTTTGATTGAGGTCCCGGGGGCCTCGGGATGAATTTGAGTGGTTAAACGAGAATTTTTGAAGTTTGCTACAGGTCGGTAAATTGCTGTCATCTGGTATTTCTGCTCCTGCGGAAATGGACCGTAGAAGCGGTTCCGCAGAAGCGGGTATGAGGGTGCAGAAGCGATCTTGGTGCTTGAGTGGCGAGTTCCGCAAAAGCGGACCCTTTCCGCATCAGCGAGTCCGCAGTATCGTGTATGTAACCGTAGAAGCGCTCTTGGGAATCCGCAGAAGCGGATAGTGAATCGCAAAAGCGGAAGCTGTGTAATTAATGAAAAACCGCATAAGTGGTCATTTGGCCGCATAAGCGGTAGCGGGACCGCAAAAGCGAAAAGGACTGTGCACAGAGGGGTTTAAAGGGTTTATTTCATCCGCGAGTTCCATCATTTTTCCTCCATTGTTGAGCAAGCTTGAGAGCTATTGACGGGACTTTTAGAGAGTTTTGATAGGGAATTCATCGGAGTAAGATCTATGGCCTAGAAACATCATTATATTAAAGAATCTACCTTTAATTCATGGAAAATTAGAGTAAAAATTGGAAGAACTAGGGCTTGGTTTTAGGAATGTAAATCTAGAATTTGAAGGGGCATTTGAACTCCGATTTTGAGGAATTTGATATGTATAGACTCGTGGCAAGACGAGGAATCTGGTGATGTGAATTTCATAATTTTTCAAGAAATGGGCCCGGGGCTCGGGTTCTGCCAACTTCGCAATTTTTGTTATTTTTCGAGTCTTTTCGATTGGGTTATGATTCATTAGCCTATTGTGATGTATTCCTTGTGGTTTTGGTCAGATTTGCCGCGCGAGGGGATTGATTCGAGGGGAAAAGGCTTGGCGAGCTAGACTCTTGGCCGGCTAGAGGTGAGTAATGACTTTAAATGATGTCCTGAGGGCTTGAGACCCCGGACTTGCACAACTGGTGTTGTGTTGAGAGGAGACACGAGTTCAATGACGAGTGCGGGGTCATTTACTATTGAAGACTGTGACTTGGCCCAGTCCGGATGATATTTTTACTGCGTATTAGCTATGACTTGTTGTTTTTCACTATGATTTGGGCTTATTTCCATGTTTGGGGCTTATTGCCGACTCTTTAAACTCCTTATGAACTATCATCACTGTTTTCCTCACTATTTGAAAAATTATTTGAACTCAGTCCATTTGAATTACACTGTTTCATGAACTAAGCTATATTTTTACTCAACCTTGAGTTTTAACTGATATTTGAACTATTGTTTGAGCTGAGCATTTTCCTTTTCACTGATGCCCGAGGGGCTTAAGATTATTTTGGACTGATTGAGGCCGAGGGCCATGATCGAGGATCTGATGAGTGATGCGAGGAGGCTTATAGGCCTCAGTGATGTGAGGAGCCTTTCACGCCTCGAGTGATTGGTGAGGAGGCTTCCAGGACTCGAGTGATGTGAGGGGGCTTTAAGGCCTCGAGTGATTGATGAGGAGGCTTTCAGGCCTCGAGTGTATTATGAGCAGGCTTTCAGGCCTCGCATTGATATTGTTCAGGCTTTTAGGCCTTATTGATAGCGCTTGGGCTGTAGGATCCCCTCCGGAGTCTGCACACCCACAGTGAGCGCGGGTACCTATATGAGTGAGAGTGAGCCCGAGGGGCTGATGTTGTACTCTGTGATTGATACGGAGCCCGCGGGGCTGATACTGTGCTAAGAGTTTGATATGGCGCCCGAGGGGCAGGTTCCTAAGCATCTCTTATTGATTGGGAATAATTGTTTTTCACTGTTTTCAAAGAGTTCCTTACTGTATTTCACTAGTTTTCTACTGTTTACCTGATTTTACTGCTTGAGATAGCATAAATTATGCCTTTGTGGGATTTCTATGTTCTCAGATATTATTTATTTTTATTACTCACTGGGTCGGAGTACTCACATTACTCCCTGCACCGTGTGTGCAGATACGGGTATAACAAAGTTCGTTCCTGAGTGCTGATTTCCATCCAGACCAGGCGGACCCGAAGAGACGAGGTAGCTGTCAGCGTCCACAGCCATGTTTCTTCCTTATCTTTTCTTGTATTACATCTATATCGGACTATGTTCTTAGATACAGTCTTGTAGTAGCTATTAAACTCTGTAGTAGCTCATGACTTGTGACACCCCGATTGCGGGCTGGATTTCTGTTGGCTTTCTTGTTATCGCGGTTATGTCTGTATTGCTGGTTATGATATTCCTGCTTTAAGCTTATTTATGATTAATAACTGTCAGATATTTAAGGAGTTAACTGTTCTGTTGGCTGGCCTCGTCTTCACGAGAGGCGCCATTACGACCAGGTGGGTTTGGGTCGTGATAAGTTGGTATCAGAGCCTAGGTTACTAGGTCTCACGAGTTATGAGCAGGTTTAGTAGAGTCTTGTAGATCGGTACGGAGACGTCTGTATTTATCCTCGAGAAGCTGCAGAACCCTTAGGAAAACTTCACATTCTTGAAATTCTTTTCGTGTGACTTTGTTGATCCGAGAACTAAACTTCTGTGTTCTATTCTCTTGCAGATGGCGAGGACTCGCACTACAGGATGAGGCAGTTGACCACCAGTACCACCTACTGAGGGCACTAGAGTTCAGGGACGTGGTCGTGGTCGTGGTAGGGGCAGAGCCGCGAGGGCAGTGCCTGTTGCTCCACCAGTTGCCCCGGCTCAGGAGCAGGCCCCGACTGCAGACATTCCAGCAGCACCTGTCTAGGCACCGGCGATGCCCATCGTGATACCGGGTCTCTAGGAGACATTGGCTCAGATTCTATCAGTTTGCGCTGGCCTAGCCCAGGTAGTTTCAGCCACTGCTACAGCAGCTAATTCTCAGGCATGGGGAGGCAGTCAGACCCCCATTGCTCGCACACCCGAGCAGGTGATGCAGGGTTTACAGACACTATAAGCAGCTCCAGCTCAACCGGTTATACCAGTTCAGGATTTTGTGGTTCCAGCTATGCCAGACGATGAGCAGCGTCGTCTCGAGAGGTTTAGTAGGCTTCAGCCTCCAGTTTTTAGTGGTGCTCAAGGTGAGGATGCCCAGGGATTTCTTGACAAGTGTCAGCGTATGCTTCAGACAGCAAGGATTTTGGAGTCCAGCGAGCGGAGCAGCTTTCACCGCATTTCAGTTCACTGGGGCTGCCTTCACATGGTGGGAGGCATATGAGCAGCGTAGGCCGGCAGGTGCAGCGCCTCTATCATGGCAGGAGTTCTCCACTATCTTTTTGGAGAAGTAGGTACCACAGTCTCAGAGGGAGGAGCTGCGTAGGCAGTTTGAGTGGCTTCGACAGGGAGACATGACTGTGACCCAGTATGAGGCGAGATTTTCTGAGTTAGCTCGTCATGCCTCCTGGATAGTTCCGACCGATAGAGAGAGGATCAAGAGGTTTGTAGATGGACTTAAATATCACCTTCGTGTTCTGATGACTCGATAGAGAGTTCTGGTTATTTCGTTTGAGGATGTAGTTGATATTGCTCGTGATATTGAGTTGGCTCGCCATCAGGACAGAGAGGAGAGGGAGGCCAAGAGGCCTCAAGGTTCTTGTAGCTTCAGTGGTGCCCCGTCTAGGGGTCAGTTTCAGCAAAGTAGAGGTCGTTCATTCAGGCCACCTCAGTTAGCTCGCTCTGAGTATTGTGGGTCATCTTCCGGTCGAGGTCAACAGGGTTATCAGCAGGGCCAGCCATCCCTCAGCGCACTTCCAGCTTAGGGTTCGTCACGAGCTCTATCTATTCAGGGTTCCACTAGGCCGATTGCGTCAGCCAGTCACTCTGGTGCATGGGGCACCCTTCAGTCCCATTCTCCAGCACTCGGGAGCTGTTTTGAGTGCGGGGAGTTTGGGCACTTGTGGAGGCAGTGTCCCCGGCTTCGTGGTAGTCAGTCTCAGCAGAGGGGTCAGCCCTCATCATCTGGCCCATCTTCTTCAGCACCCGCCCCGCTGCTAGGGGTGAGGGTCAGGCAGCTAGGGGCCGCCCCAGAGGGGGAGGCCGATCAGGTGGTGGTCAGGCTCGATTCTATGCTCTTTAGGGCCAGTCTGATGCTATTGCTTCGGATGTTGTTATCACAGGTATTATTTTAGTCTGCCACAAGGATGCCTCAGTTTTATTTGATCCCGATTCTACCTATTCCTATGTGTCTTCTTACTTTGATCACCATTTGGGTACGACCCGGGGTGCCTTGCTTTGCCTATTCATGTATCCACCCCGGTGGGCGATACTATTGTGGTAGACCATGTATATCGGTCATGCTTAGTGACTATTGGGGGTCTGGAGACCCGAGTTGATTTGTTGCTATTGAGCGTGGTAGATTTTGATATTATTCTGGGCATGGATTGGTTATCTCCGTGCCATGCTATTCGAGACTGTCATGCCAAGACAGTCACCTTGGCCATACCGGGTGTCCCGAGGATTGAGTGGAGTGGTATGACTGATTATGTTCCTAGCAGAGTGGTTTCCTTCCTAAAGGCCCAGCGGATGGTTGGGAAGGGTTGTCTATCGTATTTGGCTTTTGTGAGAGATGTTGGAGCTGAGGCTCCTAGTCTTGATTCTGTCCCCATTGTGAGGGACTTTCTAGATGTGTTTCCAGCAGACCTGCGGGGCATGCCACCGGACAGGGATATTGATTTCGGTATTGATCTGGTGTCGGGCACTCAGCCCATCTCTATTTCCCTATCGTATGGCACCATCAGAGTTAAAGGAACTGAAGGAGCAACTTCAGGAACTCCTAGATAAGGGGTTTATTCGTCCGAGTGTGTCACTGTGGGGTGCACCGGTCTTATTTGTTAAGAAGAAAGATGGCACAATGAGAATGTGCATTGACTACAGGCAGTTGAGCAAGGTAACAGTGAAGAACAAGTATCCACTACCGCGTATTGATGATTTTTTTGACCAACTCCAGGGAGCAAGGTTATTCTCTAAGATTGATATCCATTCAGGATATAACCAGCTGAAGATTAGGGATTCTGACATTATGAAGATGTCTTTCAGGACGAGATATGGGCACTATGAGTTTTTGGTTATGTCCTTTGGGCTGACTAATGCCCCAGCCGCGTTCATGCACTTGATGAACAGTGTATTTCGGCCGTATCTGGATTCATTTGTCATGGTTTTTATTGATGATATATTGGTGTACTCGTGTATCTAGGAGGAGCCCGCTCAGTACCTAATATTGGTATTACAGAGATTGAGGGAGGAGAAGCTTTATGCAAAGTTCTCCAAGTGTGAGTTTTGGCTTGGGTCATTGGCTTTCCTGGGGCACATGGTGTCCAGTGATGGTATTCAGGTTCATCCGAAGAAGATAGAGGCGGTGCAGAGTTGGCCTACACCGACCTCAGCCACGTAGATTCGTAGTTTCCTTGGGTTGGCAGGGTATTATCACCGGTTTGTTCAGGGATTTTCTTCTATTGCATCGTCCTTGACCAAGTTGACTCAGAAGGGTGCTCCATTTGTGTGGTCCGAGGAGTGTGAGGAGAGCTTTCAGAATCTCAAGACTGCTTTGACCACGGCTTCAGTGTTAGTTCTTCCATCAACTTCAGGTTCTTATACCGTGTATTGTGATGCTTCGAGAGTTGGGATCGGATGTGTGTTGATGTAGGAAGATAGAGTTATTGCGTATGCTTCTCGTCAGTTGAAGACTCGTGAGAAGAACTACATTGTTCATGATTTGGAGTTGGCTGCCATAGTCCATACTTTAAAGATTTGGAGGCAATACTTATATGGCGTATCTTATGAGATGTATACCGATCATCGCAGTCTTCAGCTCAAATAGAAGGATCTTAATCTGAGGCTGCGGAGATGGCTTGAGTTATTCAAGGATTATGATATCACCATATTGTATCATCCGGGGAAGTCCAATGTAGTGGCCGATACTTTGAGCTGGAAGGCGGTTAGTATGGACAGTTTGGCGTATATTCCAGTTGGGGAGAGGCCATTTACAGTTGATGTCCAGGACTTGGCCAATCGGATGGTGAGGTTAGACATTTCAGAGCCTAGTCGGGTGTTGGCTTGCGTTGTTTCTTGGTCTTCCTTGTATGACCACATCAGAGAGCGCCAGTATGACGATCCACATTTGCTTGTCCTCAAGGACAGGATTCAGCATGATGATGCTAGGGATGTGACTATTGATAGTGATGGCGTACTGAGGATTCAGGGCCGGATTTGTGTGCCCAATGTGGATGAGCTTTAGGAGTTGATATTGGAGGAGGCCCACAGCTCGCGGTATTCTATTCATCCAGGTGCCGCGAAGATGTATCAGGATTTGAGACAGCATTACTAGTGGAGGAGAATGAAGAAGGATATTGTGAGTTATGTAGCTCGGTGTCTCAACTGTCAGCAGGTAAAGTATGAGCATCAGAGGCCCGGTGGTGTACTTTAGCGCATGGATATTCCCGAGTGGAAGTGGGAGAGGATTACTATAGATTTTTTGAGTGGTCTCCCTCGGATAGCGAGGAAGTTTGATTCGATTTGGGTGATTGTGGATTAGCTGACCAAGTCCGCACACTTCATTCCGGTGTGTACTACCTATTCTTCGGAGCGGTTAGCAGAGATTTTCATCCGAGAGATTGTTCGATTTCATGGGGTCCCAGTTTCTATTATCTCGGATAGAGATACTCAGTTTACTTCCAAGTTTTGGAGGACTTTTCAGCGGGAGTTGGGTACACAGGTAGAGTTGAGCACAGCGTTTCATCCTCAGACGGACGGTCAGTCCGAGCGTACAATTTAGATATTGGAGGACCTGTTGTGAGCCTGTGTTATTAACTTTGGAGGTTCTTGGGCTGAGTTCTTGTCGCTTGCAGAATTTGCTTACAACAATAGCTATCAGTTCAGCATTCAGATGGCGCCGTATGAGGCCTTATATGGGAGACGGTGTAGATCTCCTATTGGTTGGTTTGAGCCCGGCGAGGCTAGGTTGTTGGGGACAGAGTTGGTCCAGGATACCCTAGATAAGGTGAAAGTGATCCAGGAGAGACTTCGTACATCTCAGTCGCGTTAGAAGAGTTATGCGGACTGGAAGGTTCGGGATGTATCTTATATGGTGGGCGAGAAGGTCTTGTTGAAGGTTTCGCCCATGAAGGGCGTTATGGGATTTGGAAAGAAAGGGAAGTTGAGTCCGAGGTTCATTGTGACTTTTGAGGTTCTTAGGAGGATTGGGGAGGTGGACTATATGCTTGCTTTGCCACCCAGCCTGTCGGGAGTTCACTCGGTATTTCATGTGTCTATGCTCCAGAAGTATGTTGGGGACCCATCTCATGTCTTGGACTTCAGTACAGTGCAGTTGGAGGATGATTTGACCTATGATGTGGAGCCAGTGGCTATCTTGGGTCGCCAAGTTCGGAGATTGATATCAAAGGATATAGCTTCAGTGAGGGTGCAGTGGAGAGGTCGGCCTGTGGAGGAGGCTACTTGGGAGACCGAGCGGGAGATGCGGAGCCGATATCCTCATTTGTTTGATACTCCAGGTATGCTTCTTAACCCGCTCGAGGACGAGCGTTTGTTTTAGTTGGGGAGCATGTGACGACCCGGCTCGTCGTCATGTGAGTTGCCACCCCGTTTCCCCCATATTGTGTTGCTCTATGTTTCAATATCAGTATTTGAGTTGATCGGGTAGAATTGGATTGGTTCTAGTTGGAAATGAGGCACTTAGCCTCTTAGAAGGAAGCTTGTTTTCGAAAACTCAACCGGAAGTTGACTATATAGTTAGAGGGATCGGATGCGAATTCCGGTGATTCAGTTAGCTTCGGGGGATGATTTGTGACTTAGAAGTGCGATCGGAATTGAATTTGGAGGTCCGATGTAGAATTAGGCTTGAATTGGCAAAGGTTGAATTTTGGCGAATTCCGGTTGGTAGGTGAGATTTTGATCCAGGGGTCGGAATGGAATTCCGAGAGTTGCAATAGCTTCCTTAGGTGATTTTGGATGTACGGGTAAAATTTCAGGTCATTTGGACGTCGTTTGGTTGGGTTTTTGATTGAAAGTGCATTTCGGAAGTTTTGAAGAAACTTAGGCTTGAATTCGATGTGATTTAATGGTTTTAGCATTGTTTGACGTGTTTGGAGGATTGGAACAAGTTTGAATAAGGTTTTAGGATGTGTTGGTGCTTTTGGTTGAGGTCCCGGGGGCCTCGGGGTGAATTTGTGTGGTTAAACAAGAATTTTTGAAGTTTGCTACAGGTCTGTAAATTGTTGTCATCTGGTATTTTCGCTTCTGCGGAAATGGACCGCAGAAGCGGTTCCGCAGAAGAGGTTCCGCAGAAGCGGGTATGAGGGTGCGGAAGCGATCTTTGTGCTTGAGTGGCGAGTTCCGCAAAAGCGGACCCTTTCTGCATCAGCGGGTCCGCAGGAGCGTGTGTGTAATCGCAGAAGCGGTCTTGGGAATCCGCAGAAGCGGATAGTGAAGCGCAAAAGCGGAAGCTGTGTAATTAATGAAAAACCGCATAAGTGGTCATTTGGCCGCATAAGCGGTCCCGCATAAGTAGTAGCGGGACCGTAGAAGCGAAATGGTTGTGCACAGAGGGGTTTAAAGGGTTTATTTCATCCGCGAGTTCCATCATTTTTCCTCCATTGTTGAGCAAGCTTGAGAGCAATTGACGGGATTTTTAGAAAGTTTTGACTGGGAATTCATCGGAGGTAAGTTCTATGGCCTAGAAACATCATTATATTGAAGAATCTACCTTTAATTCATGGAAAACTAGAGTAAAAATTGGAAGAACTAGGGCTTGGTTTTTGGAATGTAAATTTAGAATTTGAAGGGGCATTTGAAATCCGATTTTGATGAATTTGATATGTATAGACTCGTGGCGAGACGAGGAATCCGGTGATATGAATTTCATAATTTTTCGAGAAATGGGCCCGAGGCTCGTGTTTTGCCAACTTTGCAATTTTTGTTATTTTTCGATTGGGTTATGATTCATTAGCCTATTGTGACGTATTCCTTGTGGTTTTGGTCAGATTCGCCGCGCGGGGGGTTTAATTCGAGGGGAAAAGTCTTGGCGAGCTAGACTCTTGGACGGCTAGAGGTGAGTAATGACTTTAAATTGAGACCCCGGACTTGCACAATTGGTGCTGTGTTGAGAGGAGACACGAGTTCAATGACGAGCGCGGGGTCATTTACTATTGAGGACTGTGACTTGGCCCAGTCCGGATGATATTTTTACCGCGTATTAGCTATGACTTGTTGTTTTTCACTATGATTTGGGCTTATTGCCAT